>RJWH01000786.1:0-198343 GCA_004363575.1 Solenodon paradoxus | reverse complement strand
CGTCATCCACCTTTTTCCCGGGCTTGGCCGCCGGGCATGCCCGCTGTCTCTGCCCGCTGTCCCGTCTTTCTGAGCCAGCCTAACACGTATACCTATCCAGTTCTCATTCTCTCTCTCTCCCCTCTCTCTCTCTCTCTCTCTCCGTGCCCCCACCCAACCCTGGGTCTCAAATTTTGGTCCACAGCTTTCATAGCCTGCCCTTTAACTGCCTGGGCCAATGAGGGGAGTCCCATTTCCTCTTACTTTTTCAGAATCTGCATTCATCTTTATTTCCTCATCTTTTCATAGTTTCTTTACCCTTGGTTCCTTTCTCACATTTTACATATTCTGATCTTCTGTTCTAAAACTTGAGATGATCCCACCACCATTCTTATTGACCTCAAGTTTTAGCACTCAAGAGTAGCTTAATGTTGCTGTTTCTGGAATTTTTTAGTCCATCTCACAATCTGACTTTCTCCCCCCAGGATTGCTGCTACTTTTTTTTAAAGGTCACCAGTCTGTCCATTTACCGATCTCTCTCAGTCCTCCTCTTCAGTCTCATACTCTGGTCGCTGTGTGAGCCTTGATGCTTTCATTGGCTTCCCAGCTGAGCCCAGCTGTTTTTCTCCTACTTCTGGCCACTCTTCATTATCCTGATCTTGCTCTTTTTCATTTGCTCTCCCAGAAATATATGCATCGCTCACGCACCTGACTGAGGCTCTCTTGTCTCTCCTGTAAAGCAAACATATCCATTTCCATGTGTATAACTGTTACCTGTAAGCAGGGAACCCTGTGAACCCTGCCTCCTTGACATAGTCCTACGTGTATCAATAAATACCTGTTGGAGATACTTACACAAAGTTCCTACTGAAGCCTCCACCTCACACATCTGCAGCCAAATCCATTTTATCTCCCATAGCCTGTCCTGCCTCCTGTGTTTTCCAATTTGTTACTAGTGTCACTGTCCTCTAATTCCACCAAGTTAAGCTCCTTCGGGGCATTTATTAGCTACTGCTTTTTCTCACCCCCAGCATCTAATTAGTTACCCAGCCTTATTGCTTTTGTTCTTGTGTGGCCTTGGAATCTGTCCCTTGTCTTGTATTTGGTTGCCACTGCCCTCACTTAGGACTGCACCACCTCCCGCTTGAATTATCACAAAGCATTCTTACTGTTCTGACTAATTCTACTTTATCATCTCTCCATTTCATCTTCCACACCAGTCACTTCCAAATGCAGATTTAGTGACATCAAAATGAACTGGGATTTTTAAAAAAACTGCCTATTTCTGGACACCTTCACTCAGAGATTATGATTAGTTCGACTTGGGTGGCAGGCAGGAATCTGAAGTGCTTCACAGTAAGTAAAACAAATGTAGATGAATACTTACTGAATGTATCATTTGTATAGTTTAACATAAAAAGTGGTGCTACATAGTTTTCATAGATATAGATATATGTATACCTGTATCTATATATTTTTCTTTGTATAAATATGGACCAGCAGGATGCTTGCTGAAGGGAAGTGGTGTTTCTGGGGAAGGGAATAAACAGGAACTCAAGGAAGGATATGGTTTATTTCTCTTAAAAATGTTAAAGTCCAATTGGCAGAACATCAAACATCATGCTGTTATCCATGGAAGATTGTTACATTTGTTGCTCTCTGTGCTTTTCTCTATATTAAGCAGCTTTGAGTGCTTCAGGATCAGATTATCCTGATGCAGACCCAGCTTTGGGTTCTGAGATATCCGAAAATGCAGTTGCATCCACCTAACACTTGTTTGAAAGCCTTCCATGACTCCTGTCTCCTCCAGAATCAATTCAAATTCCTTGGCATGGATGTGAGATGTTGATCTTACTTTTCGCCAGCCTTTCATGACTCACTAGAACATTCTGCTTTACATGGAAGCTGGATGGTGCCATTCGCTTCCAGTTGGCGGCTCTGTGTCTTTTTGTGGAAGCTTTTCCTTCTGTCTTTAATTTTCTTCCCTGTTGCCCCAGATTTTGCTTATCAAAATAATCTTAATCCTTTAAGATCTGTCTTAATTTCTGCCTCATCTCAGAAACTTTCCCCTCCTTTCAAACATTTTCTAACTGGGCTTCCCACAGAATTTCATTTACACAATTATGATATGGTGATTGCTATTCATCTGTATGCTTATCCCACCCTGTCCCAAATGAAAGCTGTTTGAAGGCAAGGCCTGTACTGATCACTTACTCAATAAAGTCTTTTATTGATCAGATATTTCTGAGCACGTGTTATATGCAAGGCACCATGCTAGATTGTGGGGAAAGAGGCACATGCATAAAATGAAGTTCCATCTAAATCTGTCACGAGATTTATGACAAGTGCCCCAGTCTCCAAGGGGAGGAGAGAATAAGAAGGCCTTAACTGTCTGGTAGGCTGTAAAATTTTTAAAGGGATTTCAGTGTGGTTAATGACACTGGACACAGACTTTTGGAAGAGTTGTCTTTTGAACTGGGCTGTTCTGTGTAAGGTACTGACAAGCAGACATAGGTAAATATTGAATTAATGAATAAATTTCAGCCAGCAGGACCTCAGTCTTCGAGGCCTTTATGAACAGTCAATAATTTACTGTGACTAAAGCCTGGACCAAATGAAAGGGAGAAGTTGAAAATAAACCTGAGAGATGGGTTTGGGACTCAATCTAGTAGACCTGGATGCTAAGATATAGGGACTGGGCCTTGTTTGGTTTGAAGTCACTGTAAGTTTGTGGACAGGGTTATGGTGAGAATTGGGCCCTGTTGAAGGCAGAAACATGGAGGTATGGTCAGCAAAGGAAGCTGGCATAGCAAGATAGGAAGAAATCATAGATCTGGCCTGCGACAGGTGATCCAAGCAGGGACCATTGTGGTCAGACCGCAGATGTGGAAGAAAGAGGACAGACATGAGGAGTTGTGTAGGTTAGAACTGATTGAGCTCTACTTCATTACTATGAATTCTAGAACTGATTGAAACTGGGGACAAGAGGGTAAGGCCCTAGGATGCTGACTTGAAGAGTTCAGCCTGGGTCCAGACTAGGAGGAGATTCATGAATATGTAGAAGAATGTTGGGAAAAAGATGGAATTTTGTGGTAAAGTTGTGTTCTTGTTTTGGATATTGTGGTGGATTGAATGGTCTCCCCCAAGCTAGATATCTAAGTGTTAAGCCCCAGTACCTGTGACTGTAACCTTATTTTGAAAGAGGGTCTTTCGCGGATGTAATTAAGTGAAGGATCTCAGGATGAATTCATCTTGGATTTAGGGTTGGCCCTTGATCCAGTGACTGTATGACTCCTTATAAGAGACAATGACTCCTTATAAGAGAAAGGAGAGGGAGATTTGACACAGAGACATGGGGAAGGGCATGTGAAGATTGAGGCCGAGACTGGAGTTATGCAGGTGAGGAAGGCCAAGGATTGCCAGTAGCCACGAGACGAGGAGGAGACGTACTCTCCCTCAGAGCCTCCAGAAGGCATCTGCCTTGCTGACACCTTGATTTCGACTTCTGGCCTTCAGAACTGAGAGAGAATAAATGTCTATTGTTTTAAGCCACTAAATTTGTGGTAATTTGTTACAACAGTCCTTGAGTAGTAACAAGCCTGTAGTTAGGCTCAGATTTTAAAACAGGACAAGAATTGACCAACTTTATTTTGTACAATCCTTACCTTTATTTTGTACAATCCACTGAAAAATGGCCACTCATTATGACTATCCTGTTGATAATGCTACTTTGATGGGGAGTAGGGGTTGGTGAGGGTAAGAAGCGAGTTGTGTTGACAAAATGAGGTAGGTAGGGTGGATTTGTGTCTCTGTAGGGAAAACCATTTCAAGAGCAAAACCAAAAATCAGTAATCGAGCCTTCCCCGGGTTTCCATTTGATGTCCAGCACCATGTGAGACACCAAAAGGGATATATGAGATTTCCTGTGGACTGTCCAGAGGCTCATAGCTTAATAATGAAAACAGAACCATTAGCAGACATAATATGTAACCAATTGTTGAGAGGTATATGGAAGATTGAACTAGATAAGGAGGCATAGTTTATTTTTTTAATTGGTTACTTGAATTTTTTTTTTAGCATTATCAGGGAGTTTCAGATTACATGACAAAGTCACTCAACAGGGTGTGTCCCTTGATTCCATTAAATTCAAATTACCCCTTGGCTGGAGGCATGATGCCTGCTGGTTTTATAGCAGAGCACTGGCACACAGACTGAGGAGTCATCCTCTCTCCTGACGTCCTTGCTAGGAAAATATTGTGCAGCCGCAGAAGCAGCAGGAGGTGGAAGCACAATCAGCCTCCTGTAATGGGAACAGGATAAATTCAAGTACAGTCTTATCTAAATGATTTGACAAGTTTCCTTTTGCCTGCTAATTGCATTGGTCTGCTCTCCTGTTTCTTCCACAGGCTGGGACTTGGCAGTGTTAGTCGTCTCCTGCTGCTGGACGGAACCCTGGGCAGGAATCCCTATCACAGCAGCCTGGATGGCACCTGGGGCCTTGCTTGGGACCGCAGGAATGCTAGAGGGCATTCCTTCTACTGAGGGAGATTTCATATTTGTTTCTGGAGACATCTAGGCAAAGCTGTGCCGAGCTAGTGTTGGCTGGTTTTGGAGAGGAGGTCTGAGGAAGAGAACTTGAGAAGACTAATGGGACAAGAGGAGAGGCTTAGAGATATTTTTTTGTGTCACTTGTGACTTACTTCCCAACAGTCCATCTCAGTATGGCCCTACTTTGAATCCAGCACAGTTCCCTTTAATACCTGGAGCCAGGTCTAATGCTTACCTGAGCTGCAGATGGAACACCTGTGGAGAATGTAAGAGTTAAACTTTGGTGCTAATGGCTCCCAGCACGAACAGAGGACACCACTCAGCTCTCCTAGAGGAACTTTTCCAGTGAAGGGAAAAAGAATTACTTGTGAATCAAGTCCTGGGGCAACTGGGAGTCGGTTTGTCCTATATAATCTCTTGCTCTGGACTTGCTTTTGTAATGTACAAGGCAAGTTAACCTCCAACTTTTCCTGTTCTTTTTAAGAAAATACGGAAACTTAGGTTGGTTAAGGCCTCTGAGCCAGCTGTGGAGATTGAGGCAAGAGGAATGATGCAATGTCTGGGAACAGTATCCCAAAGATGCTCTTTTTTGGATTGAGTTCGAGTTAGCACAGAACATTGGGAAAGACAGAAGATTCACATAATATGGAAGACATTAGCCTTGGGGAAGTCAGTGGCCCCCTGTTTTGGAGTAGGGATCTTTAGGGCATTGGTGAGGTGATCCTGCTTGTCACTTTCTTAGTGATAAAGAAATAAATGACAGCGAGGTCCTTGAGAGAGGCGGGAGACGATATCCCTGCAACCTGTGCGCACTGCTCCCTGGGAACCATGGCATTCAGAAAAGAAGTACAAAAGGGGAGGGACCTTAATCATCTAGGGCTGCCATAACAAGTACCAACCAGGCGGTTTCACCAGAAATTTCTTTCCTCACAGTTTTGGAACAGACTGGAAGGCTGAGATCAGGAAGCCAGCAGGATTGGTTCTAAGGTCTCTGTCCTTGACTTACAGCTGAGCATCTTCTCCCTGTGTCTTCACATGAACCTCTATACATGTTCAGATTTCCTTTTATAAGGACAGCAATCATATTGGATAAGAGCCTACTCTAATGACCTCATTTTAAAGCAATCACTTCTTTAAAGATCCTAGCTCTAAGACAGTCACATTCTGAGGTACTGGGGGTCAGGACTTCAGTATATAAATAGTTGAGGGAGCACCATTTATCCTATAACAGAAGAGAATTGGTATTCTACCAAGTTTAAGTTTAATTTATGACAACTGATGAAGCCAGATTGCCTTGGTGGAGTTCTATCTTTAGGAATGGAACCAGGCGATGGAGCGTGTGCTTGCCTGTGTGTGTATCAGAAAAGCATGAATAAATTAAATACATTGTGGGTTGGAGTTAGAATTTTAGTCTTCATGTACCGCTCATCCACTTCCAGAATGTGTATTGCTGATGACTTGAGAAGAGGGGCTGAGTAATTATTTGGGCCATAGAACTAAGTACTTTCTTATTCTGGGGATTCCTGGCTACCTTGAGATCTTTGCATGAGCCTCCTAGTTTCAGCTTGTTGGGGACCAACATCTACAGCCCGTGGAAATGTCTCTTGTTTTAGAGGCAATGGATTCTTTACCTAAATACTTGAAAGAACAATCTGAACAATACTCATTTTGTCTTCATTAAAAAACAAAAACAACTCTTGTTCTCAAAGTCAGTCTTAAAAAATTTAACAGAGGAACTCAAGGCTTAATTTCCTAGAGTAGCTTTTTGTTGTTTAAATGACACATTCCAGCTAACTGAAGGCATAAATAGTAAATGAACTTCAACTCAGCCAAGTGCTAACAGTCTGGGGTGACAGCACATCCCCCCAGCTAGAATGTTTAGGTTGAACAAAGTGGCCTGAATTCTCTGTGGTTCTCGATTTTGCCAGTGTGTCCAAATTGCTTTTTGTCAACTTCTTGCAGACATTTTTTGATGACTCTCACTGGGCCACTTTTGTGAATTCAGGTGTGAGATGCCACCTCGGACCCCCTAAACCATCTGTTCTTTTTGATGTTTTGAAGGTGAACACAAGAGTGAAGTGTAGCCTCTTGCTTTCTGTTTCAACGCTTCTTCCATCTTGCAGGGAGTGTGTGCTTCTTGGGACTCTTAGGACCCCATGTTTCCACACAGAAGGCTGGCGGTGCCTTGGAAATGAAAGTGTATGGATATAAAGCAGCTAAGGGGAAGACATAGCTTTCAAGTTGATTTAACAGGATTTTTATCTGCAGGGAGAGAAACCAGTGCTTCCCAGTACTGCAGTTCTGCTGACTCTTGAAATCAGTGGTTTTGCTTGATGCCCATTATCCCTGGGCTGTGGGGCCTGGATCAAGAATGACACATTATAAGCTTTACCACTAGAATATCAAGAGTTACAATGCATACTGACCATATAGTGGAGATATGCTAATCTCATTTCAGTTTTAAATTAAGTTGGGGAGCCTTAGATTTTCCACACCCTTGAGATGAAAAACTATTTAACAGACTTTTGTTGCTGCTACTTATTCTGACTCTAGGATTTGTAGTTACTTGATTTCCTGTGGAGTAGTTCTTTCTTCTTATAGACTGCCCTTAAAGTTAATATTTAAAAAATCGTGACTGTTTACATTGTAAATACTCAATAATTACTTGTTGAATTAATTAAAATTAATACTAGTATAAACAAAATGTGGTATAATACAGTGGATAATTATTTGGTCACAAAAAAGGAGCAGAGTTCTGATACATGGATGGATCTTGAAAACGTCATGCTAAGTGAAATATAGACCCAAAAGAATAAATGCTGCATGATTCCACTATTATGAGTTACCTTAAATAGGACAGCTTACAGAGATAGAAAGTGAAATGGTGGTTGCCAGGGCCTGGAGGAAAGGGACTAATTGTGACTATAGTTTATAGGTACAAAGATTCTGTTTGGGATGATGAAAACTTTTGGAAATGGTTGGATAGCAGTGATTGGTTGCATAATGTTGTGAATGTACTTAGTGCCACTGTATTATAATTTCAAGTGGTAAATTATATTGTGTATAGTTTACCATAAAAAATTTAAAAAATTGGATTCCAATGAAATAAGATATGTAGGCTTCTATAAATGCGAAAGTAGAAAAATTAAACTTTGTAGTTTTTAGACCTCTAGATGACCTGAGATTATACACTTGGTTGTAGGCAGTTGTCCTGTGACTTTGCCCTGAACCAGCAATAGCAAAAAGCTTTCATTTAGGCTGCTAGCAGGTCTGCCGCCACCTCAGATAATGATAGCTCAACTCCTACTCAACATTTTGTTGGGAGAAATAATATTTTGGTGAAATATCTCAAAAGACATGGAGCCCATTACTTCTTCCAGAAATGATCATTTTTCTCCCTGGATCAAGATGATCAGATTTCTGGGTTCCCCGGGCTCTTTTTTGGACCTGCTGAGTCACTCCACTGAATTATGTTTGGGCATCATAGCTCACTGTGAGGGATGCTGTTAGAAGCACTATGGAATACTCCCTGTTGTATATACGGAGAGGCACTGTTACTTATTTTCCTCTTCAACTCCCCAAGATGAATGATAAAGGATACTTTAAGAATTTATCCAAGGAAGGATGGTTAACACCTTAGGAGAAATTTCTCAATGACAAGGAAAACATAACACTCTTAAGTGTGAACACTGTTTGGTTTTAGGGATGGTGTGATTATCTTACCTGCTTTCTTCTTTGCTTTGGCCAGTAGGATGCTCAGACCTTAATTTATAAACCACATTAAGAACTTCACAACATACATTTCTATGGACTGACTTTCCTTTGTGCTCTTCTAGTGTCTTTTTCATGTGGTGGTCTTTGCATAAGAATTCTTTTATAAGTCAATTCATCATTTTTGACATTAGATGGTGTATTTATGACATTAGGTAGGATGTAGATATTAAAAATTTATGGAAAGACAGAGATTTATTTTAAGCACCTGACTTCACATGATTGTGGAGGCTGGTAGTCCAGCATCTGCAGGGCTGGCCAGCAGGCTGGAGAGCCTAGAAAGAGTTCATGTGACAGTCTTGAGTCCAAAGGCTGTCTAGAGACAAACATTCCTTCTTCCTTAAGGACCTCAGTCTTTTTTTTTTTTTGTTTAATAATTAACTTTTAAAATAAACTCACATGTATACATTCCTCATTCCTTAGATGTATGTCAACACACCCTGCCCTCCACCATATTGCCAGGTGTTCTTCACCATCGTCCATTGGGCGCCACCATCATTTAGGACCTCAGTCTTTTAAGGCTTCAACTGATTGGATGGGGTCCACATGCATTATTGAGGGCATCTGCTTTATTGAACGCTGCTGATTTAAATGAGTGATATCAAAAAAAAACCCTCCACAGCAATATCTAGGTTGGTATTTGACCAAAGATCTGGTCACCAGTGCTCAGCCAAGTTGATTTATAAAATTAACCATCACAAATAGGGATACGTTCACACACACTAGAATTTCCTCAAAATTGGGCATAATCATTGTCTCCTATTTGCTCATTTGAGTGTGTGTAGAAAAAGATTGCAATTCTCTTCCACCTCTTCATCTAGATTCAAGCCTCATGTTGTCATTACTTCATTAGCAGATAGGGCTGTCTTCCAAAGCAGGGCTGGTTAAATGGCACAGAGTGTTGATTGTGTGTGGATGTGTTGAATGTGTGAATGCTCTGACCTGCCAACATACCCTGATATATGTCAGTGTTATATAAAATTCTGCCAGCTCCTTGGTAAACAGCCATTTTTTGTGGAGGGATGTGATGAGGCATAGGATTTCACCAATTATTTCTATTTCTAATTAGATGGGGACCAGGTGTGTGTTAATAAAACATTAGCTCACTCCCTCTGCAGTCTCAGCAGCCCCATCTGACTTGGTTCCAGGGATTTCATGTATCTGATTTTGTTCAATTTGCTCTACCGCTGTTGTTTTGTTCTGAAAAATCTTCCAGCATCTGGAGACCTGCTTTTTGTTAGGAACCATTCCAGTTGTTCAGGAATGTAAATCAGCAGGGACAGTGGCTCTCACCTACCTTCTCTTCTTTGCTGGGATAGTCACTTTGTTCCAATGCTGACTCTTCACTCAAAGAAAAGAGTCTGACAGTCACACACCCTCACTCTCGTGAGGTAAGAATCCAAACTTGGATCAACCCTGGACTTTTCACTTGAGTTAGCTTATAGGGGTCCATGTGGACTCCTGAACATGTTGGGACTCTCTCTCTGCCCATCTTTTCATCAATGTGCCAGGTTTTCTGTTTTGTTTTAATGCTTCACTGCTTACTGCAGCCCTAGAATTTGAAAGCTTGATTTTGGCTTAAGTTACATTTCTGAAGAACCGAAGGAGGGAGGGAGTGGAGTCCCCATGCCCCATGCTAGTGGGTCAGACTTCTCTGCTTTCTACATAAAACACTAATTTGGTCAATTAAAAGAGAACTTTCCAGAGTACCTGCCCAAGTGATAAGGGTGGGATGGGGGGGGGGGGGGGAGGAACCATGCTCAAGTGAAACACGTGGTTATCTCTGCTTAGTAAGTGTACATGCTGATTACTGAGCATTTTAAAATATAAGGCACTTAAAGGTTAAGCATTAGGAGGTATTTTCTAATCCAAAAGAGGATGAGAGAGTTACTCCAAATAGTTGGACCACTGCAGTGGTATGTGTTTTTAAAGTTGTGGTTTTTACTAGTGATTGACTGCTTTTTGCTTCTCATTTTGCCCTTTTGGTTTTAGGTGTGGTACTTTAACACAGAGGCTGACCAGGTTTGATGGTTAGGCTTGTCTTCCATTTTCCTGGTGAAAAAGCCAACCCTCAGGTCTGGCTCTTCCTGATGTCAGGTTCAGAAGACCAAGGAATGTCTTTCTGAGGCTTCAGGGACAGGTTAAGTAGTCTTCTCCTGGGCATGTGCTACCAGCTCTGGAGCCCTCTGCCTTGCAGACAGACCTCCCACCTTGCATCTGGTGCATGAGAAAGCAGCCTTTGAGGAAGTTATCTGAGGTAGTAAGCAGATGGGGCCGGGGCCATGTTTACATTTCTGTTTCTTGTCTAAAGAGCAGATTGAATTATTAGCATCTGTATTTGTTAATGATAATTATATGTTTCAAGTACAGAACAGTATTCTGTAGAATCTACTAAGATGTTTTACTCCTTGCTTTTTTCAAAGGATGACATTGTACTCTCCTAATTAGGCCCAAGAAAACAAGTAGGAATCTGTATATTATCATCACTGTTTCCCCCAGGGCATATTGGGTGGTGTGTGAGTTGTTACTTCATCTTAAGAGGTTGCTGTAAATAAACCCCAAGAATATGAAGGTCAGAGAAGTGGGACACATGGGAAACCCTGGTTATTGCCCAAAGTGAGGGAGCAGAACGCCTTTTAGATACAGTGTTAAACACAGTGTTGGGAATGTAATCATAATAATCATAATAATAACAATGCAATAAAAATAATAACTAATATTAACCATCTCTATCACCACCCTCACCACAACTAACATTTTTTTATTGGCTCCAATGGTCTGCCAGACACTAGACTAAGCAATTTTTTTTGGATCCTCTCTTAGTCTGCACAGTATTCCTATGAGGAAGGTCCTATTAATATTTGCCTTTTATAGTTGAGGAAACAGCTTTAAAAAAATTAGGTAAGTTGCTCAAAGTTAGATAGGCAAGTCATAAAGTGGAAGAAGGGGGGGTGTAACCCCTAAACAGCACAGAGCAGGATCCAGCCCTGCTACAACTTTACCACCTGCCAGTACACACAGCTGGGGCACCACTGGACCCCGCATTTACCCCTGCTCACACTACCTTTTGCCCTCTGATCATTGACATTTTCTCTTCTACATTGAGGTAGCCAAAAAAAAAAAAAAAAATATTAAAAATATTTGAGTAATTCTAAATTGTTAAAGAATATTTGGTTGGTGCGCCCTGGGTCAGTAGTGGTTAAGTCAGTTGCCTCTGGAGGAGCACAGTCCACATATATCCCAAGGACCTAGGTTCATGTCCTGGGTTCGGGGGGAAGAACCAATGTGAACAACTGAATAAAAATAATATAAAATTCTTCTTCCTCTTCTCCCTTCCTGCTTGCCTGCCTGCCTGCCAATTTGTCTTCATTCCTGCCTACACCTTTCCTTTGGAGGAGAAAAAAAACTTTGGCTTATGGAGAACTGTGGAAAGAATGAATACAAATCACCCACTTTTGAAAGATGCCAATTATAAGTATGAATACATTAGTGTCTTTTGTTGGGGCTTTCCCCTCAGGTGTAGTTTGTTTAACTAGTTACTATCCATTTTGAATTTAATGTAAATGCTTTTTTGTACCATTGCTCTCACAGTGTATTTTAATGGCAGCTGAGTACTCTATTATGCATGTATGTTTAGAATCTGTTTCATAGGAAGTTGTATTCCTGAGTTATTCCCATGTGAAAGCCAATAACTTCTGCTGTTATTGGATAATTTGATAGGTTAGAATTGTGGGGTGTGTAGGTCCCCTCACATTGTAAACACCTTGTATCTGAAGAAGGGTCTCAGAGAGGTTTGGCAGCAGTCCTACTGGAGTGAAGCCCAGGAGACCCACTTTTGGCTCTTTGTTGAAACTAGCTGCAAGTCCTTGAGTAAATTATTGCACTTTAGTGTCTTCATCTGTGGACCACTTATAACTAGTCAGTTCTGTAATTCTAAGGAATCAGGAGTTTTTCAACTCTCTTTGTAACCCGATCAGCTGCAGAATTTTCCTAGGGCCCAGCTGGGCTACTCTGAATTGCTTCAAACAGGGAATTACGTTTTTCAAGATGATCTGAGCAGTAAGCTCTTGGAAGAAGAGCTTAGTCACATTGTAATTCTTGCCATCTTACTTCTGTGCTCCCTCAACCAATTTGCTCCCCATGCTTATTTTATACAACCATAGAATAGATAGTATAAGACTTGTAACAACAAAAAATGAGATAAATTGGGTTTTTTTGTTTCATTTTTGTTTACTGTGGCTGAACTATGGAGGTGTTGGCTTTCTAACAGGGACTTAAGCTTCTAACAGTCTCTCATAACATATTCAGATTGATTTTCCTATATGAATGGTTATCAATTCTTTCTGCATGTTATGGATGAGTAAAACTAATCTATGGAACTTTTTGGTTTGTTTGTTTTCTGTCTATACTATGGGGTAAGGGAGGTTTTTGCTTGAGTCATGGAAAAATCAAAACAAAATCATTCTCTTGCCTTGACTAGCAGAAATGAAATGAAGGAACTTACATTCATTCTGTATTCTCGGAGTCATATATCTGAATCATAGAGGTTTTAGGATTGGTTCTAACTGGTTCCACTTGATTCTTCCCTAGTAATGCTGACTTTGCTTATCCCTGAAAGGTACCTACCCATAGGTATCTACCCCCTTGGAAACCACATCGTCATGCAGTATCCAAGACCCATGGTATAAAACTGCTTCCAAGGAAGTTAAATCCTGCCATTTCTGACCTTATATTCTATCACAGACTAAAAGGAACAAAATTCTACCACCCGCCTCTGCAAAGACTGTGTTTGGCCCTAACATGTATAGAAAGCTTGCATAGATCTCTCCAGATTTTATCATTAATTGGTCTTTACTTTTCTCAAGTTAATGTGCTGATCTCAGTGGCCTCACCGACCCTAAGTGGGAGGGATGAGAACTTGGAAGCACCATGTTTTGGTTGGCATAATCTGCTGGCAAATAGACAAGTGGTCTGGTTTTCATGTGTGTTTGTGTTTGAAGCACTGTTAATAACAAAGCTTTATCTGTGTAGGGTTCTGTATCAGATATTTATTACATAATAAACCACTTCAAACTTAGTGGCTTAAGGCAGCAACGATATTTGTTCATGATTCCACAAATCAGCAGTTTAGGCTAGGCTCAGCTGGGCGGTTCTTCTGTCCCTTGTACCTGGGGCAACTCGTGCTGCCATATCAGCTGGTGCCTCAGAAGTGGTGATCTAGGGACTTCAGTTGTCATGTGGTCTTATTCTCCAGTAGGCTAGCTTAGTCTCCTTCATATTACAGAACTGTCTGGCAAGAGGACAAGAATGGACATTGCACATTCTTTCGGCCAAATAAAGTCAAAAGGTGAATCCAGATTCAAAGAGTAGGGATTGGAAATAGATTTTGCTTTTTAATGCGACTAGTTGCAAGGAATTCATGGCCATTTAACAGTGTTCACAGGCTCTAAATGTTGGTATAAAATAATCCAAAATCATTTAAAAATTATTTTATTTTTGTCTTTAAACAATCTTGGTGTTGTCAACCCATCTAAGAGAAATTTGGGCAACAGATCTTCTGGACCATTACAGAAATATGAAAACAAAGATAATCATACTATCAGGAAGCATTAGTAATGCTCTTATTATATGTCAAACACCATTTTTAGTCATTTACATATCATAGTGAATTTCATCATTACAAAATTTTGTGAATAGGTACTATTTTTATCATTTTTATAGGTAAGAAATGGAGACACAAGCATGTTAAGTAAGTTCCTCCAATGTTATAAACTGAGTGGTAGACCAGGGAATCCACCTCAGGAGACCTGTTCCAGAGTCTGTGTACTGACCCCAAATGCCTCTCTTCCTGACTGTATTGAAATCTTCCAGAGTTCTGTCTTGGACCATATAGTTTTTATAGAAGAAAATGGGTCCAGTCCCATTGTAGGACACACTATTTTAGACAATAAAGACACTTGTGGTTTCGTGGAGCAAAGTAATTCTTGTGTGGACATAGGGGTGTGGGTGATGGCGATGGTAGCATCATGGTCTTGGTGTCACTTTACTCTCTTGCTGAGAAAGCATTTGAAGAAGGAAACTATATAACAATACCCTCCCTATAGTCTTAAGACAGCCTTTTGTTCTTACTGTCAAATAATCAGAAAACCTCAGTTCCAAAGAAAAGAATGTTGAGTTTACTGAGCTTTGTGTTTAACACTACTGCAGGGTAAGCGTGGGCTGACATTTCACATTTTGCACTAGTCTGGGGGAAAGACCACTGATCTTAGTCCTGCAACATTCACTCTAGTTATCTAGCATCTTTTCTCCTTCAGATCCTGTGTTGTATCTTGACAGCTAGCCTCTCCTTTTGACCTCTTCATCTTCTTCCCTCGACTTAGGTTATTAACATCAGTGACTGTTCCCACTACTGAGGTTTTATCACAACTTCTGCATACAGAGAACCTGCATGTTCTTAATATCGACCTCAGCTAGACTTTGAGCTGGAAGATAGGCAGTCTGGACTCACAAAGCCCCAGCGGAGAGGACGGGGGCCTGCTGGGGAGTGGGAGACCCCAGCTACCAGCTGCCCCTCCCTTTTCTTCATCTGTCACTTTCCTACACCAAGAACTTCTCTAAAGGTCAGATTTCTTGATTGTCCAGCTCAAAATCCCAAGGGCGCTTTCTGTATACTAGTGGAAACTCTGCTTTCCTTATCTTTCCCTTCAGCCACTCTCGAGTTTATCATCCTGTCTTGCATTAAGTACTTTTTCCTTTTTTGGATGCATGCTTTCCTTTTTTCCTCATTCAAGTCAGCTGGGACAGGGAACTTCCAATGTGAACAACTAAATACAAGTAAAATAAAATGTTTTAAATATAGCTGGGACAGTTTATCCCCTAGGATAGAAAATAAAACCTGACAGACAGGTCTCTATAGCAGAGACTCTCCAAATAGTGCTTTACTGTCGGCTATTGGGTCTGAACAGCCCTGCCTGCCTTCACAGCAGAGTGAGAGAACAGAATACAGGCAGGAAACTGCTTTTGTTTCAGAGGCCTGTGGGCTATTCTTTCCTGGCTATAAACCTTGTTGTTTCCTGTGATGGATCTGCCTGCAGACTCATTTCCCTCCCTTCTGTTTGGTTAAAGGACTACCAAAGCCTGCTCCTTTATTTTTCAGTAGGGCTGGTTGATTGAGTTGCCTTTGCCTTTTGCTAACATTGCCTATTTGGGGGACTGATGGTGCTCAAGAGATGATGTGATGGGGGTTGGGGGTGGGGAGGCGAGAGGCAGCTGGGTCTTTGGGACAGTGGTGAGCCAGACTTACATACATAGAAAACTGACCGCAAGGTCCTCTTGTGCCCACCCACATCCTTTTGCCTCTGGAACAGGAGGGTTTTTACCCTTATCTCCTTAGTGGACTTTTCAGACATGATGGTTCCTTGAATCTGTTGCAGTTTCGACTCACCTTAGGATTGCCAGTTTTCATTGTTCTCCTTTCTTGGTTTCATGACTAATGTTATAGGAAGAGACAATAGCTGAAAGTTTGTATAAACCCTCTTTTTTTTTTTCCTTAGCAGTGAAGACTATTGTGTAACAATAAACACAGAAAGCAAGTTAAAGCAAGGAAACAACAGTAAAACTTTGCTGGAGGCTTGGCAAGGAAGGCTGAGCTGTTTTAGATGGTTAGAATGCATATTTACACATCTGCCATTGCCTCCGTTAGCTTCTATCCCATGGTTCAGGCACTTGAGCAATTTTCTTATAGTCCTTAGTGGCTCTTTCTGGAAAGGTTGTCAGCAGCAGCACAACCAAAGTACACAGCATTTCAAACAGAGCCCCTTAAGCGACTTTTGAAGTTTCCTCTGTGTCTAAGCATGGCAGGTCCATGCACGATTCTCCTAGTCTTATCTCGATTGCTTTTGGTCCTTAACCTGTGAACACTGAGTCCAGTCTATGTATTAGCTATGTTTCCCCACTGTTCTCTGAATGTGGATCTGTGCTAGGAGGCTTTGGATGTCAGATCTGCATTACTACCCAGTATGGTGCCACCGGATGGATGGTGAATTACGTGTTTGGACACATGATCACAGGGCCTAACTTCACTTCTGCCTTTAGTATCAGGTGGGCTTTGATCAGATGTTAGTTTGGTGAAGCCTTTTTACTTGATTTTACACTAGTGCCTCACCAAATCACACATGGCTATATAAACTTGTTTAGTATTATCCAACAGAATTCTAATCGGAGGCAATGATATAGGCCATTCCTTGCTATCTATTAAATAAGTTTATTAATTTTGCAATTAAACAGTATTTTAATATCGCTTCCCAAAGGGTAAATTAGAGTAATGCGATATGGAAAGCAGTATGGGGGGATTCAGATTAATTAGAAAATGAACATCCCTAATGCATTCGTGGATTTCTTTCTGAGATTGTTATGACTCAGAAAGGGAGGAGGTTTTTAATTTTCAGCTCTTTAAAATGAGCTGCTGTGTTAGAAGCTTTCACTTTATTTGTCAATATGTGCTAGAATAAGACAGTGTATTTGTTTTCTATAAAGGATTCCTAAACTGAGGCAGTGACCAAGACACAAGGCTAGAGGTTGTTCCCGTTCCCACAGGACTTCTTTCCACTGAAGTCACAAATGTCCTTACTGCCATTTCTCACCTGTCTCATCAATCCCTGTTATCATCAGAAGCCAAATGGGTAGATCTGTGGACAGCTTTCCTTGAGCTGAAAGGCAGACTTTAAATATAGAGTTTTAGGATGTTCGGGAGGAAAGTGACATTGATTTATTTGTTCTGTTCTCCGCCAGCATGAGAAACCTGTCCCGTCAGGTAATGAACAACTGCTTTTATCCTAATGAGTGACTTCAAGAGAACGATTACTCATCCCATCGTTACCGCTCCTCCTGAGTCATTCAGCCTGGCTCTATAGGTTTCACCGGAATCTTCAGGCAATGGACTCTAGGCCAAGGTTCCTGTTTAGTAATATGAATGATATAACATGCCTCAGACATGGAGCCATGGCTCATTCTGGAAAGATACTCCTTAGGTTCAGGTTTTTAACCAAGTGTTTGGTCAAAAGTGAACAGCTGCTTTTGGTCAAAAGTGACCCTCTCGATAAGCCTTGGTGGCTCAGTCGCTGAGATTGTGGCTGGGGTGTAACTGTGTAAAGCCTAAGGACTGAGATTTGTAAACTGGGGCTGGGAAAACAGCCCAAACAAATGCACAAATAGATAAAAGTGTTTCCTTTTCCCCTCCCTCCCTCCTTCCCCCTCCTTCCCTTCTTTCCCCTCCTTCCTTTCCCCTCCCTCTCTCCCTCACTTCTTCCTTTCCCCTCTCCCTCCCTGCCTACCTCTCCTCCTCCTCTCCCTCCCTTAAAAAAAAAAAAAGACAGTCCTCTTACTGATCAATGAAGAATGATTATGCAGTGACCAGATACTCCAGCCTGCCTGTTGTTGATCTAACTGGTGATTTGGGTACACTTCTGCCTGTATCTTCATTGTAATGCTACAGGTTGACCCTGGGTATTTACTGGGGATCTTAGTGAAGTCTGTTTAAGACCCTCTTCTTACGATGGTATAGAGAGAATGCAGACATCTAAGAAAATCTGATCCATTATAGATGGGTGCCACAGAGAGGCAGCTGCAGTTGTTTCCACCTCTCATGTCACTGTTCTCAGTACTATTCTGGGGTCTTATTGTATATATGATTTGGAAGGCATATAAAGCACTGGATGTAGAAAATATGAATTTGGATATATGGATAATTGTAGAGATCAATATTGATGTACGTTTCGCTTTATTTCATGCCTAAATTCAGTTTATTTCCAAGTTATCAATATTTGTTTATTATAAATCTAGATAGATGTAGTTTTGAGTGGGAGCCGTCTTTGGAGATGACGCTGAGCCATCACATGTCTAAGAGAGAGCTTGACATCTAAAAATAAAACGGAAATATTCCAGGCAAAATGTTGAGTGCAATTTTGTGGGTTAGTTAAAAATCCTACCTCTTTTACAAAATTCTTAACTAATCCTTCCTGGGTTTAAATAAAGTCAACAGTTGCTCATGTAATAGCTACTCTGTCACCTTTATCTTTAGACACTTGAAATGCATCATTAAGCAACCTCAGAATTAATCCAAGGCTCTTTAAGGTGCAGACTGAGCTCTTTTGGGGGCATGAACCCTGCCTTCTACATCTTGAATTCCTAGAAGGAAGAAAAGCAAGGGGCTAAAGCAAATAAATAAAAACCTCCAGACCTATTTTATAAGCAGGTTTATATGAAATAATTAGTAGCTGTGCAAATAAAACTAATTGTGCTCCTAAAGCTCTGACAGTTTGTCAGTGTGTCCTATAGGGTCAGTGTTAGAAGGAAACCTGGTCAGCGGTGGAAACAGCTGCACTGGGAGTCTTGAACAGGATCTGCTCGGAAAAGCAATGATATGTGCCCTGAGGCGGAATGACTTTTACCATTGCCTGTGATTCCTGTGTTGAAATAGGAAGGCTCAGTCCAGACAAATGCTAAGGAAACAACACCAGCTCTTTTATTACCCTCTACAACATTTATAGCCAACTCCTAGTCAATGTCCTTATCCTTGAGGCATTCCGACAGTCATTTTAATGATTTATTCTTTTCACAACCAAAAAACAAATAAAATATTTTATCACCTTTTCGGTAGACTTGATGTCTTTCTCTTCATTTCCTTGCTTTCTAGGTCTGTAAAGTTCCCCTTACCTTTCACTTTTTTATAACTCAAGGATAGAAATTCCGTTTTTCTTACTCCGTATGTGAAATTTTTTAAGTGCATTTTTTTTCATTCTATACTCCCAGCCAATTATTGTGGATGGTGTGTGTGTGGCAGGGAGGTGTGAGGGGTGGGGAGGAGGCAGGGGTATAGGGCAGGGAGAACTCGAGCAAGGCCATGTCTGGAGTGAAATACGAGTACAGGGAAAGATTTGGAACAAACATTTTTTTCCAAGTCTATCCTTCACTATTTAGAGCTATGAGAACATTGGAACCATTGGTGCTGAAGAATGTGAGGTTATGCTGGTTTGAGAAGAAAATACTCTACTACTGAAATTTTCTCTGTGGTTTCTTTCCCAGGATCTCCAATAAAAAGCAATTGTCTGTAAAAGTCCACAGCATGGTGATTACCCCTTCCCATTATGAACTGTATATCTTTAACCCAAGCTCCCTGCTTTATAGCTTACAGGGTCTTTTTATTTTTTTCTTCTGCCCTTTGTCCTTTTTTGTTCATTTCCCATATGCCTCATTACATTGAGGCTTCCTGAGCCGGACACTTAGTGCAGTCATTGTGAGCCACAAAAGTTACCTGACCACAGGTGTGACTTTGTGAGGGCAAAGCTCTTCTCAGACAGGTACTTCGAGTTCAGGTCTGAGTTGATGTGGCATGTGTTTGTGTCAGATTCATTAAGAGCAACCCAGCGATCTGTCTCCTGCCTCCCTTACCCCTTCATCTCCAGTGAAGATCAGAGAATTGAAAGGAGCTTTGAGGTTCTTTCCTTCAAGGATTCTGGTCTCTGTGTGTGGAAGCTTCTTTTCTAGCCTTCCCATCGGTGGTTGCTCATGCAGCCTTTAGTTGTATCATTCCATTCAAGGAGTCTATTCCTGTTTTGGGACCTTTCAAAACTTGACCACAAGCTGGTTTCCCTGAGCCTTAAAATATTTTTTTTTTAAATTAAAAAAAAATATATACACACATATGCATACATATGTGTATATATAATATAGATAGATACATATCTAGATAGATATATTTGTTGAGGTAACAATGCAGTGTACATTTTAGCTGTGGTGGTTCAGTCTAAAACAAGCATATGTGGCCATGCCATGCCCACTACCATCCACTACCCCTGATCGATGGATTCCTACTACCCTCTGCTCCCACCCCACCCCTTTCCCTTTTGGTATCCCTAGTTCTATTCTTGTCTATTCTTTTGCTTTGTTTTGTTATATTCTACACCTGAGTGAGGTCATCTAATATTTCTTTTCTTCAAAAAGTGAAATTTGCCTTTCATTTAGCATAAACCCCTCTAGTTCCATTCAGCTTGCTGCAAAAGGCGAGATTTAATTTTTTTTTTTAATAGCTGAACAGCATTCCACTGTGTATATACACAATGTCATCTTTATCTAGTCATCTGTCAATGGGCGCTTAGGTTATTCTATATTTTTGCTATTGTAAGTAATGCTGCAGTTAACAATGGCGTACATATGTCTTTTTGAATTAGTGTTTTGATATTCTTTAGATATATACCTAGAAGCGGAATTGCTGAATTGTATAGTAGTTCTATTTTTAATATTTCTGATGAACCTCTATAATGTTTCCCAAAGTGGCTGTACCAACTGACTTTCCCATCAACAATGTACCACGGTTCCCCTTTCTCCACACATTCACCAGCACTTACTATCTGTAATCTTTCTGATACAGGTATACAGGGAAACCCCATTGTGGTTTTGATTTGTATTTCCCTAGTAATAAGTGATCATGAACATTTTTACATGTGTTGTTGATCAACTGGGTGTCTTCTCTGAAGAAGTATCTATTTAATTTTGTCCATTTAAAAAAAGTAGGGTTTTTTTGTTGTTGAGTTGTATGGGTTCTTTATATATCTTGGTTATTAACCCCTTGTCAAATGTATGCTTTTCATTTCTTAAGCCTTTGTGAAGTCATCTTTTGAAATAACTTTTTCCTTTTCAACTATCATAAAAATTATCAGTTGGGGTTTAATTCTCCATTTCCTGTCTTCCTCCACCAAAGTTTTCATTTCTCTGGGCAAATAAGTGTAGCTCTTTTGAGTATTCTAATTAAGAATTCTTAGATTTCTCAGCATCCTGGACATCTAGTTCTATAGACTTCTTAATTAGAACTGGATATTCCATTCAAAAGGCGATTAGACTCCTGAAGAGGAATTTTGCTTGATACAGATGTCATGATCTAAAGATGAGGATTCATTGTGTATCAACTTCTTAAACAGTAGCTATATTTACATGTATGTAATATCTACATGTATGTGTATATATGCACACACATAATATGAAACTCAGAGACTATGTAACTTATCTTAAGGAGATTTTATATGCCTGACAGTAGTGATTGAAAACAAAAACAGACTCTTTACTGCTCAGATCAGCACAAATACTACAGACATAATTTTTTCTCCCAGATTTTTAACTGGAGGATATTTCTGTTTGCAAGTGTCCAAAAGGTGATTTTGATTAGTTTTTATTTTAAACTGGGTATTCTGGATATTGAGGAGTTAGCTCACAGAGAGCTATTTTTAACTCATAATTTATAATCTCTTCTAGAAATGTCTCTTGTCACTAATGTCATTGCAAACAAAATTACAATCCCTCCAGCATTCTCCATCTTGGAGTAGCCACATGCATTCCTGCCAAGAAAAAGTTCATCTTACTCTGTTTCTGTGTCATCTATGTTCACCCCGGTTTTTCTAAATTTGTAACCAGTAGCATAGTTTGTTTAGGAGTTCTTAGAATAGATAACTCACAAAATTGCTGAAAACTCTTCTAAGCTTATTAAAATGGAAATAGCTCTATCTTGTGTAGAAAGTCTATAAAATTCTATCATTTATATATACAGACACATACAATCATAGTTGTAAAAATTACTGAGAAACTAATTTTAGAATTTTATGTCTAGCAAGGTTTTTGTTATTCTGTGACTATGCCATTGACAATTTGAACCCAAATGCATAACTTTATATTTAGCATTACTCTGGCTTCAGTTTGATGCTGTAATATTATAAATTTTTTTTGAGACTTTTCCTATTATTAAACATAGTAGTTCTGCTTCCTGGCTTTGTACCCTCAGTAGAATTGAAAAGAAATCTTATCTTCATTTAAGTAGATGATAAAAATGTTAAAGACAGTTCTACAGCATGCTATTTAGGGTTAATATTAAAGGACATTATTTGGAAGCTCACAGTTTGCCATTATTTCCATAAAGATAAAATATTATGTGTTGCCTTGTCAAAATCCAGGTCTTGTATGAATTCCACTAATTTATTAGCTTAGTGACCATGTCACAAAGGAAAGATTTACTTGTCTTTAGCTTTCCCACCCTTAAAACCTCTTACTAATCACTTCTCTTCTACTTACTTATAAATCAACTGTTCACTAATTTGCAGCTCCATTTATTAAAATTCAAAGAGATGTTTATTTGTGAATCTTTGGTGTCTAGTACAGTATTCAATATATGAGACAGGGTTCCTGTCTTCAGAAAAATTATAGTCTAGTGAAGGAAAATAAACAGTGATAATACTCTGTTAATAGCATGTGTTGATATTACTCGTATAATAAAGGTGGGGTTCTGTGAGCACAGTATAGTATCACCTAATAAAGGTATAGCCAGGAAAGCAGACAACTGCATGGTGGTAACATCTAGACCAACTAGAGTTTAAGCTGGGCCCTGCAGAATAAAGACTTGATGATTAGTTTTAGAAAGGTTGGAAGGATATTTAAAGAAAGGGACATCCCCTCCATTGATGAGTACCCTTTGTCTGGATTCCAGACCCTGGCTTACCTAGGCCCCTCTGTGACCTCCTTACTCCCACATCTGTGACCTGCACTTGGTCATATTGACCACTGTTGCTTTTGCCCTTCCTACAACCATGTGGCTTGAGCTTCCAGACTCTGACCTTTGATTTTGTTGGGACATTCAGGCTAATGCGATGACTACTGTCAGTTGACAAGACCATTTCTGTAGGCACCTCTCCTCCATGACAGCCACTCCAGAGATTCTACAAAGGCGGGGTGTTATGACTCTGAAAGATGTCACATGTAGCTATATTGGAGGCATATGTGATAGGCTTTAAAATTCATGTCATTCCTATGATTTAAGTCAATGACAGCTCTACTAAAAATAGACCTTCCCCCATGACCACTTTCCCACTGTCCCTGTTCCCTAAGACATCTCACCATGAAATGTCTCATCTGGAGTCACCATTATTTGAATAGTTTGGGAAGACTGGAAGTGGAATTTTAGTTACTTTTTCATTTTTTAGAGTATGAAAAATGGTGTATCAGTTATTGCATGAGGAGATATGAGGAACCAAATGCACTGTCTTTTTTGGGGGGTTTTATTTTGTTTTTAGGTTGCAGGTAGAATTGGCAGCACCAGTAGTTAGAGAAAAAAACCTCAAACATGTGAACTGAGTAAATTCAATCAGTACCACATGGAGAACCTGGAGCACACAAAGGCAATTTTCTTCACATGCATTTCTAGCTTCTCTCTTCTCATTCAGTGGGAAAAGGTTTTATTTTTTCCATTGTTGGACCTCTGTTTTCATCAAATAGGTAGCTGATTGGTTAAAAGAGTAATTCACAAAGTGAGCTGGGATTCTGTTTTTAGTGTCCTGGCAGAAAGGAGAGATGCTTATTCTAATTGGGTACTGTAGCAGTTTTCCATCTGGTCATTTCTTCCTGCCTCTTATTCCCCTTTGCCTTTTTTTGGAAGACAGGAGTACTGCTTTTTTGTACTGAAAATGAGTAGAAATGACTAAGGGCAATGAAACAACTCATGCATTGCTTTTGGCTTACAGAGTGAACATTTTGGGAGTCACCAGTAGGATACTTTCTCCATGGAATCTGCAAGAACGTGGGATAAATGGCTAAAAGCCTGTGAGCCAACACCAGGCCTGTTGGGAATTTCATTACACTTTCCTTGCAGTGAATGATTTCAGCAGGCGGTGTGCACAGCCTATTAACGGGACTGATAGTGTTTCAGCAAAATCTGCCACCTGAATAACAAAAAGACTCAATGTCAACTTCTTACATCACCTGGCACGATCTCCTTCCTCCAAGAGTTTCTTTGTCACAACAGACAATGAAACAATCTAGAAGGAAACTGATATTTATTGAGCACTTACTATAAACTGGGCATTGTGAAGCATTTTATAGTTCATTCATTTTATTCTCACTTTGTTTTTTTTTATCATTTACTTTTCAAGCAACCTTCTAATTTCAGTTTTACTGTCCTGATTTGTAAATAAGGACATTTAGACTGAGAACATAAGCAACTTAGATTAAATTGTTCCTAAACACATTGATCAGAGCCTAAGTTTCAGATCTGAACCTGGTTTCCCTAACTCCAGTTAAATCCAGAATACACTGAGCCTGGAGGATAAGGTGGGGAGGGGGGTCTAGAGATTTCAATACCCAGGCTAAGAAATGACTGTGCTTCCAGCGCAGCCCTTTCAGAGACAACACAGCCTGTGGACAGTGCTTTGCTGGTCTCTCCTTTATTGTCATCCAGTAATGTCAGTTTTAATATTTAGTTGTCATCTTTTGACAGTGTAAAATATTAAAAAGACAGCATCTCATCATGGCTGTGATCTAGAAGTCAGCGCAAAATTAACATAGTTTTCTTTCGTTTTACCTTTTCCTGGCCCTCCCAAGTGGGACTACATGGTGCCTCCCGTATATTCTGTCCTTGTCGTCCCATCAACCAACCCACAGGCACAGCTAGAGCTGTATAGGAGCTGTGTCCTTCCACAGAGCAGAATCAGCTCTGCACCTCCAACCACTTCAGACACATCCTGGCAATGAACTCACCTTGCTTTTGAAATTTTGTTTTCCTTTAAACTTGAAAAATGCCTTTAATGCTTTCCTCCTGATACTGTAGGCAAGATCTTCTAAGCCAAACAACTGTTTTATGAGCTCCTGGAAGCCTGGCAGTGGTATATAGTCTTCTCTTTCTCAACAAATGGTTTATCTCGGTACTGCCCCTAACCAGTAGGTCTTGTCAATAAATCCATCAAAAAACAGGCCAGTCTGCATAGACAGACTCCGCCTTCCCTGAAGGGATGAAAAGCAGTTGGTTAGCACTCAGTGGGATGGAAATGACTTTTTTTTAAAAATCCAGTTCTTAATGAAAGTGTACATCAGTTTGCTTTCTTGTCTGGCTACTACAATGGACA
Organism: Solenodon paradoxus; assembly: GCA_004363575.1. Classification (NCBI taxonomy): domain Eukaryota; kingdom Metazoa; phylum Chordata; class Mammalia; order Eulipotyphla; family Solenodontidae; genus Solenodon; species Solenodon paradoxus. The sequence continues at coordinate 173,111 of RJWH01000786.1, read as the reverse complement.
AATTATTTGTGTCTTCATTAGCCAATTTGTGAATTCCAAAATTTGGGGGCAGGAGAGAAAGACCATTCCAGTTGTACACAGTGATTTCAGATTCACTGACTAGTGGCCAACAGGAGAGAAAAGTTCATGCTGGCAAGCCCCCTTGCCTCTTCCACAGCGAAGCCCAAGGAAGCATCAGAAGTGAAGTGTGTGCATCAAGTTACCAGATCAGGGATCAGAGAGCCTCCATTTCTTTTTACATAATTATGGGTCGTTGATGGGGAGTAGAAAACTCTGCAATTATGTAGATGACTTTCAAAGGCAACACGAGATAGTTTGCCTCTCAGACTAAGTCCACCCCTCTCAATAACTCTCAGCTGCTGGCTGACAGTGCTGATAACTATTGTAAAAGCTGGAGCTTTCATGTTGCTGAATTGCTGAGGAAGCACAGAGGGCTGTGTAACTTCTCTTGAGATTTTACATGCCCGCCATGGGTGATTGCCACAACAGGCTTTATTGCTCAGATCAGCACAAATGCCACAAAACTAATACTGCCCCTCCAACTTCTATCTGGGATGTATTTCAGCTTGTAGTGTTGGCACGTGTCTGAAAGATGATTTCGATTTACTTTTTAAGCTGGGAATTCTTGCTATCGAGGAGTTTGTTCACAGAAATCTGTTGTTAGTTTATAACTTGTGGTTCCTTTTGGAAATGTCTTATGCCACTAATGACATTGCAAACAACGTCACGTTCCCCTTGGCATTCTCCATCCTGAAACAGCCTCATGCATTCCTGCCAGAAAAAAAGCTTATCTTGCACTGTGGGCTTATATATCATCTGTGTTAACCCCAGTTTTGCTAAATTTGTAGTCAGCAGCATGGCTTGTTTTGGAGTTCTTTTAGTTAGATCACTCACAAAACTGGTAATGCTTCTTAACCAAAGTTAAAATTGAAGTAGCTGTATTTTCTGTATAAAATTTGATCACTTTTCTAATTTTTCTCAACACTGAGAGACAGATAATGGAAATAGGAGAATTGGAAACTCTGTCCCATTATAACTGGCAAGGTAGGTGGGGTCTGGCCGGCCTACCTTTTCTCTGGGAAGATTTAATCAGTGTTTGCTGTCAAAGAAGAGAAATGTTCTAGCCCTGGTGAAGGCACTGTGTCTGTCTTCATAAACATAAAGGTGACATAACGTCCTGTGTGAAGAAGTGAGGGGAACACGCTTGTATGACTAGAATACAAAAAGACAGATTTGCTAGAGACTCTGCTGAGCTTTCGTCTAAACTTCCTGATTCAGCGGCTGATGCAGTCGCAGGTACGCACATCCCTGTCAGTACGCAAATGAAACCACTGGATTTAATGAGTCTCAGCTTTCGAGTCATAATTCTTTAGTAACAGGGAGAATTCAAAATCTGCTGCACTTCTTCATCTTCCCCAGGACTCAGAATTCCCTTTTCTTGGGGGTGATTTTTGTTGTGGGTGGTGGTAGTAGCAGAAGCTTTTCTTCCCCTTTAGTCTTAGTCTCCAAAAGGAATTTAAAGTGAGGAGACCAAGAAATGAGCAAAGAATAAATGAGTCTGAGAAAAGTATTAGCCGAACCCTTTTCTTATTAGGAGCACACAAAGTCTTATTTGTTGACAGTGTGGCTTAACACTGCTTCTCTGAGGCCCAGCCTGGCTGCCTTGGTGGCTGCACCCCCACCTGCACCCCCACTTGCCTGCACTGGTCTGCTGAGGGCTTGGGGGCACTGGTTCCACCATAGACAATCAGGTCATGGAAGGAATCTGTCCCCTATTAAAAAGATATTAAATGATTTTCTTTTCTGAGTTTTCCCTTTTCCCAAATCTCACCCTTCCCCCGCCCCAACAGAAAAGCATTTTTAGCAAGGTAAAATTAATGAAGACAATTTTATTAAGGTGTCCAGTGTGATGATTTGGAATATGAATACATTGTGAAATGATTACAACAATCAAATGAGTTAACATACCTATCACCTCATCATAGTTTTTTTTTTTTTTTGTGGTGAGAATACTTAACATCAATTCTCTTAAAAAAGGTGAGTTCTCTTAGTAAATTTCAAGTATGCATTATGTATTATACTCACTATATTGTATACTAGACACCCATAACTTTATTCACCTTATGAATGAAAGTTTATGCCCTTTTCTTTGACCAATATCTCCCCATTTTCTTTACCCCCAGCTCCTGGCAACCACATTCTGCTTTTTGTCTTTCTGTGTTTGGCTTATTTCATTTAGCTTACTCATAACAAATGGTAGGATTTTCTTTTTTTATGACTGAATAATATCACACACGTATATATCAATATCTATCTATATAAAGAACACACATATACATCAAAAAATGCATTCATCTACTAGTGGAAACTAAGATTGTTCCCACATCTTGACTTGTGAATAATATTACAATGAACCTGGGGGTGTTATCTTTAAGAGATACTGACTTCATTTCCTTCAAATGTATCCCCCAGAAGTAGATACGCTATTTCTAATTTTCTTGAGAAAACTCGAGTGTTTTCCAGTGACTATACCAATTTATATTCCCATCAGCAGTGTACACTGTTTCCATTTCTCTACATCCTCCCCACCACTTATCTTCTATCTTTTTGATGATAGCCATTCTAAGGAGAAAGGTAATTATCTTGTGGTTTGGATTTGCATTCCCCTGATGTTTAGTGATCTGAGCACATTTTCATGTATTGGCTGACCATTTGTATACCTTCTTTGGAAAAAGTCTATTCAGGTCCTTTGCCTTTTAAAATAATATGTATGTAATATATATATTAAAATTATGTGTACATATATTTGTTCCTGTTGGGCTGTATGAGTTTCCTATACCATTTAGAAATTAATTCCTTCTCAGATACAGACTAGTATGTATTTTCTCCCAACTGTAGGCTGCCTTTTCATTTTGTTGATAGTTTCCTTTGCTCTGCAGAAGCATTTTCAGTTGTCAATTTCAAGTGGTTGAAAATGCACCTAAGTGACCTCATCTGTTCTGTGACCTTGGACCAGGACACCTCTCTGTACTGCTTCTTCATCTGTCTGTGGCCGGGGCTGGACTGTATCAGTGACCGTTCAGATGTTTTAAGCTGTGGAACCTTTTGCACAAATGAAATTTTGTGAGATAGCTTAATAAAAGCGAATTACAAAATCAGACCTATTCTCATTTAAGTGTGGGTGAAGCATCCAGAAGTCTTCTCCTCACCCCCTCACTCAAAGCCCCTTCATAGTTTGAGACTCCCAGCAGGCCTGTGGAGCCATGGCAGGGTGGCCTAGTAACAAAGTGGCTGAGGTAGGAGGTCAACTGAACCAAGGACTAAAAACGTGGTAATTTTACCTTTGTCAATCCTGATTCCTGTACACTTAGCCTGTCTTACGAGTTTTAAGGCAACCAATGTTTTTTTGCTATTTAAAATTTTATTGAAGAAACATTGCATCATAACATTATAGGTTTAAAGTATGTATCATAACAATCAACATTTGTGTATAATACATTAAATTCACCACCAGCAGTTTGATGCCATCCTTCACTATATAATTGAGCCCTTTTACCTGATTTGCTTACCCCATACCCTTCTCTTTAGGTAAACACTTACTTGATTTTATAGATTGAAAATCTGTTTTTTTTTTAATTTAGTTCATTTGTTTTCTTGGTTTCTCTTTAAACCACATATGAGTGACAACAAAAGATATTTGCCTTTCTCTTCTAGCATGCATCACTAGCACAATTCCTTTAGTCCATCCATGTTGCTGCAAATGACAGGATTACATCTTTTTAATAACTAAGTAGTCTTCCATTTTGTGTGTGCATATAATGTGTCTGTGTGTATATATATATATATATAAAGAAAATATGTGTGTATGTACCTATGTGTATATATATATGTACATACCATATCGTCTTTATTCACTCATCTGTCAAAGGGCACTTAGTTGATTTCCAGCTCTTGGATAATGTATATAATGCTGCAATAAAAAAGGGGTGCATATATCTCTTCAAATTATGTTTTTCTGATAAATAACCAGAAGTGGGATAACTGGATCATAAGAAATTTCAATTCTCAATTTTTTGAGAAATCTCCATACAGTTTTTCATAATGATTGTACCAATTTGTACTTCTACCAGCAGCCTATAAGGGCTCCCTTTTTTCTGCATCTGTACCGACACTTGCTTCCAGTCTTTTGCATAGCAGCATTCTCACAGGTGTGAGATGATAGTGCAATGTGGTTTTGAATTACAACCGATGAGCAATTTTTTTCAGGTGCCTGTTGGTCATTTCTTTGTCTTCTTTGGTGAAATGTCTTTTCAGATCTTCTATTTTTTTAATTAGATTGTTTGCTTTTTTGTTGAGTGGCTTATATAATATGGATATTAACTTCCTGTCACATGTGCAGTGTGCAAATACCCTCTTCCATTTAGTAGGTTGTCTTTTTATTTTGATGATAGTTTATTTCACTATGCAGAAAGTTTTTAGTTTGATGTAATCAAATTTGTTTATTATGATATTTGTTTCTTTTGCCATTGGAGTCAAGTTCCCAAAGACATCTCTTAGGCTAACATCGAGGAGTGTATCATCTCTGTTTTTGGCTTTATCTTATATATTTTAAATCATTCATCTAAGCCTTCAATCTGTTTTGAATTTATATTTGCATATGGTATTAGATAATGATCTCATTTCATTCTTTTGCATATGGTTGTCCAATTTTCCCAACACCATTTATTAAAGACTCTGTCCTTTCTCCATTAAATGCCCTTGGCTCCTTTGTCATAAATTGGTTGTTCATATATGTGTGGATTTTATTTCTGAGCTCTCCATTATGTTCCATTAATCTTGTGTCTGTTTTTATTCCAATTCTATGCTGATTTGATTGTTATTTCTTTGCACTATTGTTTGAATCTAGGGAGCATGATATCTCCAATTTTGTTATTTTTTCTCCATTGTTTTTACTATTTGGGGTCTTTTGTAGTTCTATATACATGTCATGATTTTTTTTCTATTTTTGTGAATAATGTGTTTGGGATTCTGATGAGAATTGCATAAAAATCTGTATATTGCTTTAGTTAATATGGTCATTTTTAACACTGCTAATTCTTCCAGTTCATGAATATGGAATATTTTTCCATTTTTGTATGTCTTCTATTTTTTCAAGCGATGTCTTATAGTTTTAAGAGTACAGGATTTTCATTGATTAAATTTATTCCAAGGCATTTCATTCTTTTTGATGCAATTGTAAATGTTTTTTTAAGGTTGTCTTCTTTGTAGTTTATTATGTGCACATATGATATAATATATAATATATAGATATATAATATAAAGATAATATATTATATAATATATAATATATAATAATAGATTTTTGCATATTAATGTATAGCCTACAACTTTACTGTATTCATTTATTATTTCTAACAGATTTTTGTAAAGTTTTTGGGATTCTCTTTATCATGTAATCTACTGATAGTGATAGTTTTACATCTTCCTATCCAGTTTTGAATGTCTTATGTGTTTTTCCTGTCTAATTGTGTTGACGAGGATTTCCAATACTAATTGAATTAATAATGGTGAACATAGCCTTGCCTTGTTCCTGATCTTTGAAGAAAATCTTTGAACTTTCCCCCATTGAATATAATGTTGGCTGTGGGTTTGTCATGTATAATTTATGTTATGTTGAGGTACATTCTGTCTATACCCAAGTTTGAAGGGTTTTTAAAATAAATGGATGTTAAATCTTATTGAATGCTTTTCCTGTGTCTATTGAGATCGTCATACGATTTTTTTCCTTCCTTTTGTTGATATACTGTATAACATTTATTGATTTGTGTATGTTTAATCATGCTTACATTCCTGGAATAAGTCCTACTTGTTTGTGGTGTATGATTCTTTTAATGAGGTGTTGAATTCAAATTTGTTGAGAATTTTGACATCAATATCGATTAGAGGTATGTTTATACTTTTATTTTTGGTCATGTGCTTGTCCAGTTTTAGAATCAGGGCAATAATGGCTTCATAAAAAAATGTTTGGAAGTTTGCCTTCTTCGATTTTTTGGAAAATTTTGAGAAGTATTGCTGTCTGTCTTTGAAAGTTTACTAGTGAAGACAACTGGCCTTGGGATTCTATTTTTTGGAGGATATTTAATTACTGTTTTGTGATTGGTCTATTCAGAATTTCTATTTCTTCCTGGTTTAGTTTGGAAAGTTGTATGTTTCTAAGAATTTTTCTATTTCATTTAGGTAATACATTCTGTTGCTATATAGGTGTTTATACTACTCGCTTAGTATCATTTGTATTTATGTAATATCTGTTATAATTTCTTTTCTTTCATTCCGATTCTATTTTTTCTCTCTCTCTTCCTTGTGTCTGATCAAGGATTTGTCTATTTTGTTAACTTTTCCAAGAACCACCTCTTAGTTTCATTGATTAAATATTTTTTATCTCCATTTATTTCTAGTCTAATTTTTATCATTCCTTTCCTTCTACTGACTCTTGTTTTCATTTCTTCTTCTTCTAATTCCTTTAGATATAGGATTAGTTTTTCACTTGTGATTCTTCTTATTTACCTGTAGTCTTGTATAGCTGTAAGTTTCATTCTTAGTACTGACTTTGCTGCACATAAATTGTGGTATGTTGTGTCATCATTTTCATTTGACTCCAGGTATTTTTTAATATCAACTTTGATTTCCTCATTGACCCAACAGTTGTTTAGTAATATGATCTTTATTCTTTACACATTCGCAGTTTCTTCCTCTTTCCTCTTGTTTGAGTTCTAATTTCATGCTATTGAGATTCAAAATGATGGTTGATATGATTTTGCTTTGTAAATTGTGTCCTAACTTTTTTTTTCTTCTTCTTGAGGATGTCCTTGAGAATGTGAAAAGCATGTATATTCTATTGTTTTGGGGTGAAATGCTCCATAGATATCTATTAAATCTATCTTGTTGAATTTGTCATTTAAGGCCATTGTTTCCTTGTTGATTTTCTGTCTTGATAATCTGTCCTTACTGTGACTGGGATGTAAAATTACCTTACTACTAATGCATTGCTGTAAATGTTTTCCTTAAAGTCTGTTAATACTTGCTTAATCTATTTGGGTGCCAGCATATTGGGTACATGGATATTAATAAGAGTTACGTCTTCCTATTGTATTGATCCCTTTATCATATAATGTCCACCTTTGTTTCTTGTTTCCTTTTTTCTGATGGAAGACTATTTTATATGATGTAAGTATAGCATGCCCTGCTTTTTTATACTGCCCACTGGCCTGGAGTACCATTTTCCATTTATTACTTTAAGTCTATATTTGTCTCTCTAGATTCTCAGGTAAGCAGCATACGGTTGGGATTTGTTTTTAATACAACCAGTCTGTTCCTTGTGATGGGTGAATTCAGTCCATTTACATTCAGTTTGACTTACTGATATACGAGAACTTGCTGCTGTCATTTTGACTTTCCCACCCCACTGGTTTTGTCTATTTATTGCCTTCATTTGATTGTGAACCATCTTTTGTTTGGATTTAGAACACCTTTTAAATGGGTAGTTTCACAGTAACAAAGTTCTTCAGTTTTGGTCAGGAAAAATCTTTTCTTCTTAATACCCTAAAAAGAGTCTTATGGGATAAGGTATTCTTGGCTGCAGTTTTTGTCTTGGATTATTTTGAATATGTCATTCCACTGTCTCCTAGCCTGCTGAGTTTCTGCTGAGAAGTCTTATGGTAGTTTTTTTTATATATTACTTGTTTTTCTTCCATGGCCACCTTTAATATTATTTCTTTATCTGGACATTTTTGTCCTTGTGTAGGTTTATGCATTTTGATAATCAGGTATTCGATTGGCTTCCTTCTCTGGGTATTCAGATTCTTTTCCAGGTTTGGAAAATTTCCAACTATTATTTTTTAAATAAGATCTGTTTCTTTCTCTCTTTACCATTTGCTACTAACACTATTTTTATATTTCCTTTTTTCTAATGCAGTTGGATAGCTCTTAGTGTGTTCACTTTTTTCATATTTATTTCTCTAACTTGGTCCACTTGATTCATTTTTTAATTTCTGTAGTCCAGATCACTAATCCATTCCTCCATTTTGTCAATTCTAAGCCTTTCTGTAGTACTTTTAATGTTGTTCATTGCATTCTTCACATCCCGAGTCTCCGTACTTTCTTATTTAAAGTTTCAGCTAATTCCTTCTGTTCCTTTTATTGTTTAGCTCATGGACTTTGTGGCTGTCTTCTCTTGTATCCCTTTGACTTTTTTCCGCTGAGCACCCCTGCAATTCTTTGAACTAGTCTCTGAATTTTCTTGTATCTCTTTGAGTTTCTTTATGATTGCTACTTTGAGTTTTTTATCTAGTGAGAAGATATAATTGGTATATCCTGGAGAAGTAGTGGTTAGGTCAATTGCCTTTGAAGAATTACAAGCCACATACTCTTGGGTTCTAGTCCTGGACCTGGGAGAACAACAAGTATGAACAACAAAATAAGAAATAAAGTACTTCTTCCTTCTCTCTCTTCCTGCCTGCCTGCTTGCTCGCTTTCATTCCTGCCTGCACTTTTCCTTTAAGAAAAGAAACACACACACACACACACACACACACACACACACACACAAAGAAGAAGAAGAAGAAGAAGAGGAGGAGGAGGAGGAGGAGGCGGAGGCGGAGGCGGAGAAAATCTTGCATATTTTTGCATTTGTTTTCTGGAGAGATGTCCTCTCCTTGTGATGTCATAATACCTTGAGATTATCCTATATCAATTTACTCTGCCTTCTCACAAGTGATTTAGTACTCAGCTACTTATCTTTTGTTTTATCATTAGGCATCACTGTGGTTTTATTTTACTTCAGTTTTTGACCCTTCTAGGCTTCAGTTGTGAAGATCACTTACTGAGTCAGCCAGGAGTAGGATGGTCAAGAGTTGGGTGTTTGACTGTGATTGTGAACTTTAAGGAGCCAGTTTGATTGTGTGGGTGGCACCAGAGTCAGGCATCAGAGTTTCTCTCTGGGGTCCTAGACCTGAATTCTTAGCAGAATACCTGGTGTGTTGTTAATGTATTTCACTGCCTGAGTAGGGACCCCAAAGGGTAGGGAAGGGCCAATGCAGTTCAGAACCATTCTGTTTCCCTGCTGGGATCTCTCCTAGTGCAGAGATCAGAGTCCTGACCTCCCCACTTATATGGGCTTTATCTGAGCTAAGTGTATGTGCCACCATGCAATCTCTGTTTTCCTCTTCCCGGGGTCCAAGGCTGGGAAAGCATCCCTGCTATCGCAGTCACACCAGGGCCACAGTCACAGTAACCTTTGCACACCCCTCTCCGCACCTTCCATCATACCAAAGTGTAGATTTCTTTGGGCTTCTTTTTCAAGGCAGTCCCTTGTTCTCTCAGGTGCTGGAGTGCTTTAGACTCACACCCTATGTTGTGTGGGCCCCCTCTGGTGTCATTGCAATAAAGAATTGTCAGTTGTTAGAAGCAAAGTGGAGAGCATCCTCTGTTGCCATTTTCATCTCGAAAACTGGAAAGAATTCAGTTGGTTTGTTGGTTGATTGGTTGCTTGATTAGATGGGTGGTTAGTTGATTGGCTAATTTATTGGTTGGTTGTTATTGTTTGGTTGGTTAGTTGCTTGGTTGGCTGGCTGCTTTTAGATTTGCAGGAACTCAGAGACCCAGTAAGACAGTGTTGCTTCAGTCCTAAGCATAGCAGGTACCCCAAAATTTGGCCTGGCATTCATAGTAGATGGGATCTTGATAAACAGTGCTAGGGATGGGGCACAACAAATGATCTTTGAAGTACACTTCTTTCCCAAAGGTTTAATATGTGCTCTTGTCACAGTAGCCTTGGTCAGTGCATCCTGACTGGCAGACAACATGCACCCTGAGGGTCCCTCTATGTGTCCAGCTAGGCTTAACGATGTGACAGCATTGGATGCTCTCCTAGGCATTTCAACCCACAGCCCAAGTCGAATAACATAAAGATTTATTTAATTCATCCTATATTTGTAAACATCAATCACCTTTCTCTTTTATGTGCCCTGTTCCTTAAAACCAGTATATTTTTACCTTTGCTGTTGTTCAGAGATGGACAAATGAAAGCGGGAAGTGGATTCCGTGAATCACAGCCACCACAGCATCACAGAACCCACCGCCCCTACTGGACCCCATAACCCACACTCCTTGCCCCCACTACTTACTCACTACCCCCTCTACTACACCACCATGTAGCAATGTCTTCAAACTCTTTATTGATCATATCAGTCGCCTTCAAAAGAGTCAGACTCAACTCCTGATTCTGATTATCTAAAATGTCTCTGATACTTCATTTTCCTATAAAACCCTCTTTCCCTCTTCATTCTCATTCCAGATCACTGCAATAAGGCAAATACAGCAATGAACATTTTTTGGTTCCTGCGGAATATAAAAGTAATATATATTTATATTATATATTAATTGTACAATAGCATTTGGTCTTTAAAAAAAAAACAAAAACAAACTCCAATGTACACACCGTAATTAAATGCAACATAAAGATGAAGTGAACACATGAGGTTGAAAAAGTGGCAATGATAGATTTGCTTCATGGCCGGCTTGCCACAAAGCTTCACTTTGTCAAATAGGCATTATCTGCTAAGTGCAGTAGAAGGAGGTAAGTCTGAGTACATCCCATTTCAGTAAGCCATCTCTCTGTTCTCTGCCTCCAAACATGGGGGCATATTCTTTGTCCATCTCAATTTCTTCTTTTCCTATGAAGACTTTGTTCTTTTTGTGGCCTACCAATATCCTATAGAGCTCACTCTTCCAGGCCCTAAATACTCCTTCCTCTTCTCTGCCCCCGTAGTTGCAGCAAAATTACAGAACAGGGCGATAATGCTATGACTATAATTCTGGAGTTCTGCCTCTTATTTTTAAGGTGCGGTTGGCTAAGCCTCTGGACTGATTTGGGTCACAGTTTCCTCATCTGTAAAGTCAGATTAATAATACAGTATCTCCCTTGCCCACCTGACTGTGTAGTTGTAATTATCAAAAGAAGTATATGAATATACTTTATCTAATTTAAGCACTCTTCATTTTTCAGTTTTTGTTCTCAAGTTGTTTGTTTGTTTGTTTGTTTTTTTAAAGGTACAGGCAGGAATAAAGACAAGTATGCAGACAGGAGGAGAGAGAGAAGAGAAAGAAATAGAACCATCTATATTATTATTTAGTTTTATAAATTGGTTGTTTCCCCCAGTCCCACGTTGTCAACCCAGGTCTTTGGGATGTATATGGACTGCACTTGACTGGAGGTGGCAGACTTAACTGTTACTCTACCAGCGTGCATCAAAATAAGATATTCTTATGCACCTTTATCATCTTTTGTATCCTATAGCCCTTATTGTAATTATTAATCAAATTCTGCCTTATACTTAATCCAGGAAGTCCACATTAGTTATCACAGTACTGACTATACTAAGACCTGCACATGAATTTGATAGACTATTGCTCTCTGATATTCTCCAAGGACCTACCATTTTTCATGTGCTGGCTATAGATGTCATTTAATTATCAGAAGAATATTTGAAATTCTGTCATCCATAAAAGCCAGACTGAAATTCTAAGGATTCAAAATGGACATCAAAGACCTTACAAGCCAGGAAACAAGATCTTGAGGTGAGATACTCTCTTGAGAGTTAACTCAAGGTAAACGCAGTTCTGTGACCAGTTGGAATGAGTCTGCAGTCAGTCCCTGGGCTAGTGTCCTTTTAAAAACAGGTCTGGAGGTGCTCATATCAGCAAGGTGAGTCCCAGTGAGTGAGAACACCACCCAGTCTGTCACACCACATCGGGGTTCACAGAGGAGGCTGCTTCTGTTCATTATAGCCAGAGAGTCCTTGGCTGACTTCAGGAGACTCTGACTAAACAGCTACATGATTGTATTCAGCTTCTTCCCAGTCAGATGTGTTTCCTGAAAATAGGTGTGTCCATTGTAAGAGTGAATGCTTTTAGTGCTTCAGCTGGCAAATTGAAAATGCTTCTTCATGTGAGAGAAAATTATTTCATTTTGGATCACATGGAAAAATACCTTTTTTCTTTGCTTCTGGTAACTAGACTGTCTTCAGTAAAATAGGGTGAACGTGTTGAGATGAAGTCTGGTTAAAGATGCAAGGGCATGCTTGGTACCTCTTATTACACCTGAGATTTAATTTGTAGCAGGTAAGTTGGTGGTCAGTAAAGCTTGACTTTCCCTCTCCAAGCTTGACATATCCAGTGCACCTGAGATGCTCTGACAGAATTGAAAGCTACTGTAAGGGTGAAATGTTTAAACCAAAAATGGAAACAAAGGAGCTATGGAGTTTGCTGAAATTCCTTAAAGGAACAGGCTACCCAATTTCTAGTGTAGGGTATGTAGACAGAGCCTCAGCATGACATGCATCCAGTTGATTTAGTCTCTTGCTATCTGTAAAAGTCTCTGCCAGCATGCTGCTTTTGTTTTTTAAAGAAAAAGAGCTTTTCCTGAGACACTTCTCCTTGGTCAAACTAAGAGTGTAGATTTGTTCTTTGCATATTTGCTGATTCTGTGAACTTCCCTACATGGTTCCTGCATAAATAATATATTCCCCTACATATTACAGGCTAAATAAACTGTTAGTACTTTTTAGAAAATGTGGCAGAATTAGTAATGCTCCATAATCCATTGTCCCTATAAGCAATGACCGCATGTTTGTACAGGGACTGCCTTCATCACTATATTCAAGTTACTTTGTGGCCTGGACCATATCTTACATTTTTATCCTAGTTCCTCCTATGGTGTATAATAGGTGTTCAAGAAAGATCTTATATGAAATACACATACACACACACGCACACACACACACACACATACATATAATTTTAAAAGTTTATGTGCTTAATACTTTCTCAGCTAAGAAAACCTCCAAAGATATATTTGGGTTGATGATGCCAAAAAATGACATTTCTAATGCAGTGTTCAACATCATTACCCTCACAAAAGGAAGCCAAATGTGTGGAATGCATTCATCAGCTGGCTATGCTGCAGCTGCAGAACTTTGCCAAGATTCCTGAGATCTGTCCTGCAGGGGCCAGTGAACCTAGACGTGGAGGAATTCTGTGACAGCAGCTGTCCCTCAAGTTTCCATTATAAACTGCCATCGCCAGTCAGCATAGAAAGTGAGGCCTCAGCGGTGTCAGGATTTTAATACACAGTCATCTTGCGTGCCTCTTTAAAGTGTTGCACTCCTAAGGTTCTGGAGTTTTTCTGGAGGCTCGTTAGAATGTGGATTATTGCTATGACTCTTGTTTTCCTCATGGAAACTCCTGCTTCAAGGTCAGTTTGATTCCTTTCTTCTGTGCTTCAACCTCTACCACCTCCTCCCTCTTTCTCGTACAGGCTTGCAGCCTTGAACTCAATGTTGCGTCCACGGTGAGAAAGGGGATCATCACTGTGGTAAACTATGTTTGGAACACCAGGCATGTGACAACAATCACAACATGCCTTTTCTTTCAGCGGTTTCATTTCAACATGATGTGCTCTAGACACATCCCTTATGCACATATTTTTCTTTCTTATTAAATCTGTTGTCCATAAAAGTGCTCCTTAAAATGTGACTTTCATACCTCCTTTCTCTGTCTCCTAATATTCAGCAAATTTTTGACCTCTGCTCTGTACCAAGCCCATTGATAGAGATTAAAGACTACTCCAGCCTTCAGGGAACTTGAATAAGGCAAGTGCAGATAATTATCTACTGCACGCAAATATTTTTTCCCACTGAAGAAGCAGACCAGAAGGCCTGATCTGAGTGGCTGATGGGCTTCTGAGGCATTCAGGAATTAAAGGTAAAGTTTTCTCAGTGAGCTGATTAAAGAAATCATCGAGAAGAATAAGTGTGAACAATTCTCACATTAACCTGGAAAAATAGCATCAGTGATTGCCACCTGCTAACACAGCGCCCACAGACAGGGACTTAAGTGTTCTAGGTCAGCAAGGCCTCCCACAAGCTGAACCAAGGAAGTAGCCTGATTAGAGCAATTACAGCAGCTCTTTGAGCCAGTTCATAATTTGCCTAATCACTCTCTTCACTGAACTATAGTTTTGGCTTACAGGGTTTTAAATGGAGAAAATGCAAGGTTTGGGAGAAAGGAAAGGAAGAAATTTGGGAAAGAGAATTCAGATTCTCCTCTGGATCAGTTTGGGGATGGCAGAAGAGAAGGTAAATGACATCAATGACCAGGTGTATCTATAAGGAAGCTGATTTGGAAAATGGGTCCTTTGACTCTTTTTTGGGTAATAATCATTGAGATCACAAAAATAAAGCCTGGTAAGTTCTGGAAACCTTTCTGTATAATCCTGTTATTTGAATAATATACCAAATGGAGTGTAGTGCATATGTTTAAATATTTATGTACAGATGACTGTCATTTCTTAGCCAACTCTGCCATGGTCCCATGACTTCATACAGTTGTTTTTAAATGATCATTTTTCTAGAAGCTAGCAAGGTATTGTACAGAAGATGCAAATCACAGCAAAATAAGAAAATACAAATGATACTATTAAAAATCAAATATATCCACTAGAGCAAAAACTTATTTTAAAAGTTTTAAAAGCGATATAGTGCAGTGATTAAGATGAAGGAGTCTGGAATTGGATAGAATTTAAATTCTAAATAGGACTTACTAGTTTTGTAGCCTTGGGTAAGTTACTTATCCTTTCTTTAAACTTCAGATTCCTCATCTGTAATGAACGGATGAAAACAGCACTGACCTCACAGGTGTGTTATAAGAATTAAATGAATTAGTGAAATTCGGTGTCTGACACCTATAAGCCGTTAATAAATGTTAGCTTAAAAGGAAGTTATTCTGGATGAGGGTGTATGGGAGAAACCAGGAGGCAATCTTTGGAAAGCCAGCTCTCCAAGAGCAGGAATTTTTGTTTTAGGGATTGAAACTATTACAGTGAACAAAAGGATGTCTGGCAAATAGCAGGTTCTCCAAAAATATGGATTGAATAGCTGAATACGGTAGTACTTGTTTATCCACAGTTTTGTTTTCCATGGTTTCAGTTACCCACATTGAAAAATATAACATATAAGATATACAGTATATTGTTATAATTGTTCTATTTCATTCTTCTTGTTAAACTCTTACTGACTGAAGTTAGAAATAAAACTTTCACTTTTGTACGTAAAGGAAAAACCATAGTACATATAGGGTTCGGTGCTATCTATAGTTTCAGGCCCCTACTGGGGGTCTTGGAATGTATCCCCATAGATAAGAGGGAACTACTGTAGATGTGTTTATATAGACTGTAGGCACTGGATTATTTTAAGAAAGTATAAGGAAGGAAATAGGTGAAATTTTGAGTGTGGTAAAAAGTGTATTTTATAAATGACTAGCCCAGAAAATATTCTCTCTTTCTCTTAGGGACACAAAGCTTGATTCCATTTTCTTCCCTAAGTTCAAATGATTTGGGGGAGCATTTCTGTGACGTTCTAGATGGTCTTCTCCTGGGGGAAGAATTCTTTAGGAGGCCCTTTGCTCTCCTGGTTGGAGAGTGTTAAGAAAAGACACTGATGGGAGAGATAGAAGCACATATTTAAACTAGTGATTATAAACACTCTTCTCCCATTGACTTCCAGATCATGACAGTTTAATATCCTGGAGTCTAACTGCAGCATCACTTTCCCGTTTGTAAATCGGCTCTACCCAGGGTCTCTTCTAAATTCTTTTGTCAAGCTGTGAACTGGTTGATTCTTCCCTGGAATATCTTCCTCTGCTCCCTGGTGTTCCAAGCCCTAGCACAGAGAAGAGCTCTTCAGGGGAAAGGTATTGACATTCTCAGCCCAACCCTAGCCTGAAGTCATTTCTCAGACACAGTGTGATGAACAAACACTGCCTGTGGAGGAAGAAAACAATTTTGCCAAAGAAAGGAATGCTGTTCTGGGACCTCCTAGCTACAGGATTATGTAAATCATTCAACACCAGTAAAATCAAAGTTGTGAAAGTCAATAATTTCCATTTGTACCATAGCTAATTAGTCTAAGGAAAATGGTGACAGAGGATATATTCTGTAACTTTTCAGAAAGTAGCCCTAGAGGGTTGGCTCCAGAGAGAGTTTTAAACATTCACCTCTGTGATGTTACATGGATAACTGAAGTTTGAGTTTGTATTATCTTCCAGACATTATTTCAAGTGCTTGAGACATGTTAACTCATCTGAGGTCATTATTTTTTATCATCTTTCTACAATGAGAAAACTGAGACATGGGGGTGGGGGGAGGTTCATAACTTGCCCAATGTTAATATTAACTTTGAACACTTGATTTGACGTGTAAGGAAACTGAACTACTGAGAAATAGTTCAGGGATGATAAGATATTTAGATTGCTACTTGACTAATAGCAGGAATTTCTCCATCTGTCTGCACAAGGAACCATGCATCTTGTCCTATGGGAGTGGGTTATCCCTCTTATGGATGAAGGCTTCATGCTACAGGTCAAGGGGCCACAGGTGAGACCTACCAGGCCTCCTCCTCTTGTCTTCTCAAAAGTCTAGCATCTGGGATCTTAGAATCTCACAAAGAGTCATGGAAGATGCTGAACTAATCCTCAAATTTCAAAAAGCCTAATAAATTTATTTCAAGGGCAATAAAACAATGAAGGTAGTGAGTGTATACAATTTTTTTTTGCACTTGTCAAAATTATAGTATGCAAATGTAATCCATTAAGTTGTTCTGGGTGGGTCACTTTTCATGGCAATTGTACATTACAAAATTTTTAAATGGGTTACATTATCTTCTATATAATATAAATTAGATAAATCCTTCTGAACATGGCATCTGGGGTCTGTAGCGAGAATAAGATAGAAATAGATCCAGGGGATGATTTTAGTTTAGTTTTTTAGTTTAATGTAGATTAATTATTTATTTTGGATTTTTCCCCCTTGTTGAAATTGAACCCCCAAAGACATCTCTAAGGCTGATGCCATGGAACATAGCACCTATATTTTCATCTGTGTACTTTATGGCTTAGAATTAATTTTTGTGAATGTTAAGATGTGATCTAGTTTAGCTTTTTTATGCATGTGGCTTTTCAGTTTCCCAACAATTGCTGAAAAAACTTTTCTCCATTTTGTGTTTGGGATTCCTTTGTGATAAATCAAGTGCCTGTATATGTTTGAGTTTATTTTGGGGCTGGCTGTCAATTCTATTCCACTGGAACTGTTTGTCTATTTTTATTTCAGTTTCATACTGTTTTAATTACTATCATTTTGTAGTATAGTTTGAAACCTGGGAGCATGATGCCTCCATTATTCTTCTTTAGTCTCATGATTTCGTTGTCTCTTAAGGGCTTTTTTTGTGGTTCTACACCTTACCTACATTCGTATCTGCTCTTATGGCAGCAAATGTGACTCTATTCTTACTAATATCTCACAGAACTTTACTGAAAGAATTTGGAAAAAATGTATCAAGGATGGTGAGTTATTTGTGTACCTCCACATCTACTGCCAACTATAGCCAAATAAAAATGCTGCTTTGTGTCAACTGCTGTCTGGATTTCCCAAACCCTTTTTGTGAAAGAGTTACTGAGCTTTATAAATTAGGTGCGTAATCTTAAACTTTAAAGTAAATTGAGCTTTTTTGTTTAAATATTTAAATAAGTTATATGTTCATATGGATAAAAAATCAAAACAATGAAATGACGTAAATTGTGACATGTCTCCTTCCCACATCTGTTCCCTTAGACTATATTTTTACCCCTGCCCCCTACATTTACAGATCATCACTATTACTGAATATATTTATGCGTATGTAAGTATTTTTCTATTCCCTAATATATAATATCTGTAGTCATTCATATATATGTATGTGTATATATATAAACATATATATCTAAAGACACACATATGTAACGTACATCTGCAAAGACACACACACATGTCTGTCTCTATATACTCATTGTGATGGACACTTTGGTTGTTTCCAATCATTTTCTTATTATAAACAGTCCTTCAATGAATGTCATTGTGTCTGCATGCAGGTTTATCTGTAGAAAAAATGCCAGAATGAGATTTTGTGTCAAGGGTAAGTGCATCTGATTTTCTTTTTTTTTTTTTTAAAGGAAAGGTGCAGGTAGGAATGAAGGTGAGCAAGCAGGTAGGGAGAGAGAGGAAGAAGAAGCCTTTTGTTTATTTTTACTTAGTTGTGCATCTTGGTTGTTCCCCCAGTCTGGGACTTAAACCTATATCTTGGGATGTAGGTGGACTTTATTTTGCAGGAGGCATTGGACCTAATTGCTCTTTCACCAGGGCATACCATAACTGAACTTCTTAAAGTCTATCCTTACCTTACCGGTTTGAAAAGCCACTTTTACCATATAACAAATTTAAATGTATTTGAGTCTGTTTCTGAGCTTTCTATTCTGTTGCATTTTACTCACATGCTAATATCCTACTGTTTAAATTATTGTCACATTTTAGAAAGTATTTTGATGTCTCTCAGGATCTAGTTGTTTCGCAAATGGAACAGAAAGTTATCTATTCCATAAAAATAGCAGGAAGCTATAGTTTAAAATCCAGCCTTTTCAGATCAGAGTAATAGTAATAGCATAAAGGCTTGAAACCCAGAGCCGGTCTCATCTAGGAGGTAGTAGGTGGAAGAGGCACCAACAAAGGAAAAAGGTGCTTCTGCCTTGGAAATAGCCCATCTTGGTTCTCTTTGGTAAAGTCAGAAAGGTCTACAGTAGAGAAGGCTGACATAATTTTTGTAGGCACGCTCTGGAGACTATCAGAGACCTGGAGCAGGATGCAGAGCAGCAAGGGGTCCCGCTAAAGTGCAGAGTTGGTGATGCCATCATTCTGCTTTGGCTGGTTCACAGGCCTGGACAAGCAGTAACCCTGAACTCCAAGTCACCGTGTGCCTCTGACGCTTCATTGTGTTTCCCAGGAATGCAGATGAAGTTGTATTAGTGTCAATCTTCTTTTAAGGACATGGTACTAAGTCCACCTAGCATTTTGTCTTTACTGGAAAAGATCTGAGAGAGATGACTTCTTAATACCTAGTTACTGTGGGAATAACACCAAAAGTATTTAGAAGGGCCACATGGTTATACGTTTTTTCCTTTGAATTGCTTATGTGTGCTGGACTCTTTCCACACCTCAACAAAAGCCCAGAGAATGGTCAGGTGGTCCAAGCATGGAGAACGGTCTGGATTCAAAGTGGGTAGAGTGTCTGAACCTGCTATGCTGAATGACTTCACCCCTGCAGACAAGCTTAATAACCTTTGGCACAGCCTGTAACCTCCTCACCTCCAATTTCCTTCTGTTAACCTGCAGATGAGCACATCATACTTACCTCATAGGGATGTGGGGAAGATTCATTAGTGTCAGAGGGAAAGCTATGTGAGGATGAGTCATGTGGCTTAGTGAGTGTGCTAATTTGAGACTGCACAGCCATGAGTTGGGATAACAACCCATGCCAGACACCAAAGGGTAAATGGAAATCCGAGGTCTGCCAGAGTCTGGGGAATGGACTTTGCAAACTGAATGAATGGGATGAAAGTTTATTCAAGTGGAAGAGATAGCCCCAAATTGTGATTCTGTTAATCAGGCATCATCTTTGCCATCAATTATGTGAGCTTCTATCAGTTACATCCTGGCTTACTCTAAATAGTAGTAGATAGCTTCCTTAGTTCCTTACTTCTCAGATGCCACCTTTACCAAATCCCTAAGCTGGTGTGCTTTCTTAGGTGCTTAAATGGAGAACATCTTTGTGTCCATTAAAAAAAAATAGAAAAGAGAAGCCTCTTTGACTTCTGTTGTTGCCTTCTGTTAAAAAGTACATTCAAGATGTGCTTTTTTAAAGTAGAAAGTAAAAGGGACTATTTTAGGCATTATCATAGAACACTGTGCCAAAAGGAAATTTATGGTTTGGAAATTGGTATGGAATATGGATGAGATCTCAATGTGCATTTCAAGCTGAATTTTTTCCCCCTTCCTTTCAGGCATCCTTGAGTGAGCGTGGAAGGGAGTAGAAGAGAAGAAAAGAAAATTGATCAAAAACGGTGAGTGCATTAAATCTGAAAAGTAAAGTAAAGCACTTCTCTGAACAAATAGGGCTTCTGAGAACACTAGTCCCAGTAGGAAGGTTTGCAAATGCAGAAGATATGTCATAACTGGATGAATAACCAGAGGGCAGTTCAGGGGTAGGGTCTTAATCTAAGTGAGAAGCCCAGTGTCATGGAAAAATTTAGTGTTACTTATTGAAGGACAAGATTTTAGGAATGAGACTATAGGACAAAGAGCAATTTCATGACTCTGGGATTCCAGGTTTAGTGAATTTATATTTGAATAAACTTATGTCTTTATGTAGCTATTGATAGATAATATAATGCAGCAAGAGGGTGTGACCTTGACTATACTAAAGCTTCAGTGTTTTGCCTATAACAAGATATTCTATTTCTCAGCTCTTTTATTGAAGTTCAAGAATCTTGCCTTCTCTCTATTTAATAATGTCCTTCAATGATGGTAGGAGCAGAAAATGCTGAAATCTGGTGGACTTGTGATAGTCACATAAAAATACTTTTTAGCAAGATTTATCTTCTGATTAATATTCTCATTTTCTTTCAAAGCCTTCATTCTTCCCTTGATTGAGTTGCAAGATAAATCTAAGTGCTGTTTTCCTATAACCTAAGAGTAACAATTGCTCTCATATTTTCCTTTACTAAGAGGCACTGTGTATGTACTAAAGCTGTTCTATAATGTCTGCTATAACAAGTGATGAGAGTTTGGTCCCAAGTGATTCTTTTTCTGATGTTTCACAATTGAATTCAAAATGTAGGTTCCTGGGAAGAACCATAGGGCATATTCTCACTGGTGTTATTTGAGAGAATTAAAAAGGGGTGATTTACAATGATGTGGGTTTGACTTAGCGGTAGTATCAGACTCCAGAACTGGCTACTAACAAAATCCTCTAGGCTTTCTATCTTCTAGGCTTGAGGAACAAGAAGAGAAAATGGTTAGCAGAACTCAGGACATAGTAGCTGTGGAGTTGGTCACCTGACAGCAGCTGAAGGATGTGATGACAACCAGGAAAGGAGTACTCTCTTGCCACCGTTCAATCTGTCATTTCCTGCCATTGGCTAAGACCAGAAGCCAGTGGAAAAGAGAGCTGGTTTGAGTGGTCTTTGTAGCTCAGTTTCCCAGGGCACTATGCAGGGTAGAGAAGGATGGAGGGTGAGTCAGAGGGCTCTGAATATAAGTAGGGTAACTGATGTTTCCTCAGTCCCCTTCCTTTCCAGATAGCATGCTTCTAGGACAGCTTGGGGAGATCGTGTGGTCACAGTGTATTTGCAGCCAACGTAGTCAGTGTTAACAACCTGCGAAGTTCCATTATTTCAGTTGCTGAAAATAGAGTCCTCAAAATCTCTACATGACTACCCTAAAATCTACGAATCAGAATGAAAATGGGAGTCCTATTGGTAGGAAGATGAAATATTTTCCTGTAAATTTATTTTTATTGGTAATGCTGCAGATGTGTGGGGCCTTTAGTGACAGTCAGCTCAGTTCCAAGCAAGGACAGGACCTGCTGTGCCAACCCAATGCTAAAAAAGGAAGGTTTATCTCAGCAAACCCCAAGTTTTCTTTCAAGGTAGAGGCTAACCCATGGGCTGGAGTAGACACAGCAGAGTTTAATGAATGAGAAATATTGGAACTGGGCCCTTAGAATGGGAAGTAAAAAGTAATGACATCTGAGGGTAGAGTCTGTTGCTTTTTACAGCAAACTTTCATGTTTGCATGTTATTTATGTGTATAGACAAAGAATATGGATTTATCTGAAATCAGATAACTGAAAATGCTCTCCTGAGGACTAAATATTGTTCCCACATATATTCTGGAGCAGTTTTCTTAAAATTGGTCTCCAGAGGAATTTTATATCTTTCTCTCATAATGTGCAGAGATAATCATAGAATTTGAGAGCTCAAAAATATATATTGAATTTCTGTCGTAGGTCTAGTCAGATATTGCACAATCTTAATGATATTGACTGGTATCTAATCCATAGAGCAACCATATATTTTTCTCATTTAGCTTTCTAACCGATTTAATTATTTTACAGTAAAGATAGCCGTGAGTGGGAACTTACACATTCTTACACATTTCACATCAACTCTGTACAATAGAGAAACTGCACTCCAGAGCAATAGAAGAATGAGCCACATGTGGTAGATCCCAGCAAGTGACAAAGTCAGAATTCTTCCCCAGACCCGAGTGCCTCCAAAGGTCATTCTTCCCTTATTATACTGGGAAGTATTTACACTTTGAACAATAGTAATATTATTTTTGTTCATAATGCTATATTCATTTTAGGATATTGAAATGCATCTCCGTCTATGTGTTAAGCCACATGCCCACCAGAGTTCTAGTGCCCTTTGCCACCAGCTTTTCCCTTTCCTTACCTTGCCCTCCTCCTTCCCCGGTAACCACAGTCCTATGTCCTGTTACTTTTGTTGGGATTTGTATGTTCATTTCATTATCTGAGTGAAACCATCCCATATTCCTTTTTTCTTTCTGACTGACTTTGCTTAACACGGTCCCCTCCAGTTCCAACCATAGTGCTGCAAAGGACACAATTTTATCTTTAGTAACTGCATAGAATGCCACTGATCATATATACCCCAGTTTCTTTATCCAGACATCTGTTGATGGGCATTTAGGTTGTTTCCTTGCCTTGAATATTGTGATTTGTGCTGCTATGAACATAGGGTGTGGATATTTTTTCTGATTAGAGATTTTGTGTTCTCTGGGTATATGCCCAGGAGTGGGATTGCTGAAGCAAATGCTGAATCCATCTTTGTTTGAGGAGTCTCAATACTGTTTTCCAAAGAGATTACACCAATTTACATTC
The DNA here is from genome assembly GCA_004363575.1 of Solenodon paradoxus. Taxonomy (NCBI): domain Eukaryota; kingdom Metazoa; phylum Chordata; class Mammalia; order Eulipotyphla; family Solenodontidae; genus Solenodon; species Solenodon paradoxus. The sequence continues at coordinate 150,231 of RJWH01000786.1, read as the reverse complement.
CCCTAAACAGTGTATGAGGATTCTTTTTCTCCATACCCGCTCCAACATCTGCTGTTTCCAGTCTTTTTTGATACAGGCCATTCTCACTGGTGTAAGGTGGTATCTCATTGTAGTTTTGTTTACATTTCTCTGATGGTGAGTGATGTAGAACAATTTTCATGTGTCTGTAGGTTATCTGTGTGTCTTTTTTAGACAGATGCCTATTCAGCCCTTCTGCCCATTTTTTGAGCGGGTCATTTGTTTTATTGTGGTTGAGTTTTATGAACTCTATATATTGGAGTTTAAACTCTTAACTGATGCCTGTTGTATGAGTATCTACTCCAATTCCATGGGTTACCTTTTTGTTTTAGTGGTGGTTTCTTTTGCTGTGCAGAAACTTTTCAGTAGTCCCAAATATTTAGTTTTGCTTTGGGTTCTTTTGCTGTAGTTGTTCCTTCCCCAAGATGTCTTTGAGGTTAAGGTTGTGGAGTGTTTTCCCCAATTTTCTTCTAAGTACTTTGTGGTTTTTGTACAGAACATTTAAACATTTTTTTAATTAATTTTATTGAAGGAACATTGCATTATAACATTATAGAGGTGTAAGGTATACATCTTCGTAAATCCACGTCTGTATAAATACATCAAGTTCACCACTATTTTTTCCTTCCTTCCCTGTGCAATTGATCCTTTTTACGCAGTTTGCCCAACCACACTTCCCTTTCTTTTCCTGCAACTGCCTATTTGATTTAGTCCTTTATTTGCTTGATATCTTTATACAATACATATGAGAGATATCTTATGATGTCCTTCTCCTTCTGTCTTGTCTCACTAAGCACAGTTCCCTCTAACTTCATCTACGTTACTGCATATGGCAAGATTTCATATTTTTGATAGCTTAATAGTATTCTATTTTGTATAAATACTGCATCTTTATCTACTCTTCTGTCAATAGGCACTTAAGTTGTTTCCAGCTCTTGGATTTTGTAAACAATGTGCAGTGGAGATGGGCTGATTATATCTCTGTGAACTAGTGTTGTGTTTTTAGGGTACATATTCAAAGAAATATTTACAGAGGAATAACTGGATCATATGGGATTTTCATTCTCAGTTTTTTGAGAAATCTCCATACTGCTTACATAATGAAGGAAATACCTTGGAATTAACAACCAAAGAAGTGAAAGTCCTATTCTCTGGAAACTATAAGGTATTGTTAAAATAAATAGGGACCATTTTATACTTCCACTAACAGTGAATAAGAGTTCACTTTTCTCTGTATCTTCACCAATACAGATTTCCAGTCTTTTGGATAATAGTCATTCTCACAGGTGTATGGTGTTATTGTTTTGATTTACATCCCCCTAATGATATGAGAGGTAGAATATCATTTCCTGTGCCTGTTGGCCTTCTGAATGTCTTCTTTGGACAAGTGTCTATTAATATTATCTCTAATTTTTTTTAATTGGATCATTTGTTTTCCTATTGAATTTTATGAGTTTTTAAAAATATTTTGATGTATAATGAAAAAATAATTTCTTCCATTCAGTAGGATGTCATTTTGTCTTGATGAGAATTTGTCTTCTTGTGCAGAAGCTTTTTAGTTTGATGTGATCCCATTTGCTTATTTTGGATTTTCTTATTATTTCCCTTGACATTGGGTTCAGGTTCCCAAAGGCATCTCTTAGGTCAATATCAAGAATTGTTTTGCCTAGGTTTTTTTCTATATATTTTACGTATTAGGCCTTCTCTCTAAAATCTTTAATTTTGAATTAATTTTTGTGGATAGTATGAAGTAGTAATCTAGTTTCAACTTTTTACATGTGGTTGTTCAGTTTTTCTAGCACCATTTATTGAAAATATTACTTTTATCCATTGTATGTCCTTGGTTCCTGTGTTGTAGATTGTCTATAAATGTGTGGGCTTATTTCTGGACTCTCAATTCTATCCCATTGATCAGTGTCTTCATTCCAGTAACAGGATGACTTGATTACTATTGCTGTGTCATAGTTTGAAGTCAGGGAGCATGACATCACCATTTTCGTTTTTTCTCAGGATTGCGTATGGTCTTTGGGGTCTGTTTTACTTACAAATTAATTTCATGGGGTTTTGTTGTCATTGTTATTGTTCTATTTCTGTGATGAATGTCTTTAGTGTTTTGATGGGAATTGCACTAAATCTGTATATTACTTTAGGTAATATGGTCAGTTTAACTATGTTAACTCTTCCAGTCCATGAGCATGGAATATCTTTCCATTTCTTTTTGTCTTTCCCTATTTATTTTAACAATACCTTATTGTTTCCAGAGAATAGGAATTTCACTTCTTTGGTTGTTTATTCCAAGGTATTTCCTTCCTTTTAGTGCAATTACAAATGGGATTGTTTTCCTGATTCTGCAATCCTGTTACTTGCATATATAAATGGCACAGATTTTTAAATATTAATTTTGTAGCCTTTCCTTTATTGCATTCATTTATTATTTCTAGCAGATTCTTAGTGGAGTCTTTGGGGTTCCCTGTTTATATTATCATGCCATCTGTAAATAGTCATAGTTTACTTCTTCCCTTCTAATTCAGATATTTTGATGTCTTTTTCTTGTCTAATTGCACTAGCCGGGACTTCTAACAATATATTAAACAGTACTGGTGAGAGCAGACATCCTTGCCTTGCATCTGATCTTAGAGGAAAAACTTTCAGTTTCCATTGAGCATGATGTTGGCTGTGGGTTTGTCATATATTGCCTTCATTATGATGAAGTGTGTTCCATCTATCCCAATTTTTGTAGAGTGTTAACATAAAAGGATATTGCATCTTATCAATATGACGTCTGTTTCTATATCTGTTGAGATGATCTATTGTTTTTGCTCTTTAGTTGATGTGTATGTCACATTTATTGATTTGCGTATTTTGAACCATCCTTGAATTCTTAGAATAAATCCCACTTGATTGTTGTGTATGACTCTTTCAGTGAATTGTTCAGTTTGCTGGCATTTTAGGATTTTTTCATCAATATTCATCAAAGATATTGGTCTATATATTTTTAGAGGAAGGAAGGAAGTAAGAGAAGGAATAATTTTTAAGGAAGAAGTAATTATTTTTGATTGTTTCTCCCAAACCTGGGTTGCATACCTGGATCCTTGGGCTTTCATGATCTCTGCGTCAGCTCTGGGATTACAACCTGAGCCACCATGCCACACTCTGTTTGTTAGATTTTTGGTCATGTCTTTGGAATCAAGAGTAATGTTGGCATTATAAAAAGTGTTTGGACGTTTGCCTTCTTCAGTTTTTGGAACGGTTTGAGAAGGTTGGTATTTTTCTTTCAGCATTTGGTAGAATTTACTAGTGAAATCATCTGTTCTAGAACTTTTTTTGGGGGGGGGTGGATGTTTTTAATTACTATTTCAATTTCCTTGCTTGTGATTGATCTGTTCAGTATTTTTATTTCTTCCTGATTTATTCTTGAAATAAAGAATAAGAATTTGTCCATTTCTTCTGGGTTGTCCAGTTTGTTGCCATGAAGGTGTTAATAGTATTCTCTTATGAGTCTCTGTATTTCTATAGTATCAGTTGTAAGTTCTTTTATTTGTGATTTTTCTCTCTACTTTATGAGTCTGACTTGTCTCTTTGTCCTTTCAAAGAATCCACTCTTGGTTTCATTGACTTTTTCGAATAGTCCTTTTGATCTTTACTTAATTTCTGTTCTTAGTTTTATTATTTCGCTCATTCTACTAGATTAGTGTTTTTTTCTTATTTTTCTAGTTCTTTTAGGTGAAAATTTATTTTTCACTTGTGATTCTTCTTGTTTCCTGAGGTGAGATTGCATCACTATAAATTTCTCAATTTGTTGAGACTTGATTTGTGCCCCAATATACGTTCTGTGAGAATGTTCCATTCATGAGTGTTTAAAAAGTACGAGTAGTATATTGTTTTGATATGAAGAGCTCTATATATCTATTAAGGTCATCTCATTTAATTTGTCATATTTAAACTTATTGTTTCCCTATTGATTTTCTGTCTAGTTGATCTATAACTGTGAATGGTGTGTTAAAGTCTCTACACTATTATTGTGTTGCTGTCAATGTCTCCTTTAAAATCTGTAAATAATTACTTGATATATTGGATACATATATATATTAAGTGTGATGTTTTCTTGTTGTTTTGATTCCTTTATCATTATATAATGACCATCTTTATCTTGTGTTATTTTTTGGTTCAAAATCTTTTTTATCTGATATGAATGAGTATAGTATACATAGTGGATCTTGTTTTTTTAGATTTGCCATAGGCATAGGCTTTGAGTACCTGTTTCCAGCCCTTCACTTTAAGTCCATGTTTGTCTATTTTTTTTTTTTTTTTTAAGATTTACCATTGGCTTAGAGTACCTTTTTCCAACCCTTTAATAAGTCCATGTGTGTCTCTATCTTAAATGTGTCTCTTGCAAACACCATTTAGTTTTCTATAGAGTTTTTATGTAGTTTTATTTTTTAATCCATCCAGCCACTCTGTACCTTTTAATTGGTGAATTAAGTCCATTTACATTGAGTGATTATTGATATTTGTGGACTTGCTAGTGTCATTTTGAATTTTGTTTTCTGATTTTGTATGTTTATTGTCTTGTTTAGTTTTTAGTAAACTTTTTAATTTATATAGAAGAGCATCTTTTAACATTTCTTCAAGGGTAGTAAATTCCTTCAACCTTTTTTTGTCAGGGAAAACCTTTATTTCTCCCTCATTCCTGAGAGAGTTTTGCAAGACATAGTGTTCCTGGTTGACTTTGACTTTTTTCTTGGAGTAATTTGAATATGTTATTCCATTCTGCTGAGAAATCTATTGATACCCTAATGGGAATACCTTTATATGTTACTTGCATTTTTTTCCTGGCCACCTTTAAGTTTCTTTGTCTTGGATTTTTCATACTTTCACAATTATATGTCTCGTTGTAGGTCATTTTGCATTCAGATAACCAGAAGTTCTGTTGGTTTCATTGACTTGTGTGTTGATTTCCTTACCCAGGTTTTGTGAAGTTTCTAGCAATTATTTCTTTGAATATGTTCTCTGTTCCCTTCTCTTTCTCTTCACACTCTAGGATACTATTATTCTTATGTTACATTTTATAATGCAGTTGGCTAGCTCTTGAAATGTTTCATCACTTTTTTTTTTCTTCACTTTAGATTTAATTTCTCTTCTTTCACCTGATTCCTTCTATATTCCTATCCTCCAGATCACTGATCCTTTCCCCCACTTAGTCAATTTTGTCCCTACAACTTTATTACTTTCTCTTGTTTACTGCATTTTTCACCTTCTGAATCTGTTAGTTTCCTTTATAAATTGTTTATTTCTGCCTTCTGCTCCTTAGTTGTATTTTTTGACTCAATGATTTGTTTTGCTGAGTCCTCTTACAGTTCCTTTGACTTTTTCTGAATTTTCTTTTTATATCTCTTTGAGTTTATGATTGTTACTTTGAATTCTTTATCCCTGAAAATGGAGTAATCTTTCATGTCTTCAAAATTGGTTTCTACTGAGGTGTCATCTCATTAAAATCCATGATACTTTGAAATTCCAAGGTATATTGAGGTATTTTTTCCCCATGGCTTTGATCCTTGTAATTGAGCTGCCTTTTGGGGAGTTGTGGGGGAAGTGGGGTCAGGTGGCACTCTGTTTTTTAAAATTTTTTTGACCCTTGCAGGCTTCTGTAGAAAGGATCTCCTGCTGAGTCAGGGAGATGGAGAATGGCTGCTGCGAGGCGGTGTAGCTGCTGTCATGGTCTGCAGAGGTTGGAGGGAGTCTACTGGGGTTCGCCTTCTTCTCTCGATTCTAAAAACTGGGTCCAGTAATCTGTCCACTGTGGTGATGAAACTCCTCTCAGCTGGGGCATAGGTCCAAAGAGGCAGATGAGGAGTCTTTTCCTTTGTGTTCTCTTCTGGGCTTCTAACCTGTGTGGGGGCTGGAGTCCCAACCTAAACCCCTTCTTTTGGGACTTCACTCAAGCCAAGTTTATATGCCAACAGCAGTTTTTGCTCCTCTCTTCCTGGGATTTGAGGCTGGATTCACTGCCCTGTTAGTTGATCCTGCTGGCTGCCTCTGCCACTGCTACCATGTGCATCCCGCCAGAACTTCAGATGCACACAATTCTTCTGGGTATCCCCTTAGTACAATTACTGTTGTTCTTGGGTTGGTGGGGGTTATTTTGAGGCTTCCCGCCAGGGTGGCTTCTGGAAAAAATTTAGTTTATCCCTTAGCTTTGAAGCAGGGAAATAACTTTAGCCACCATCTTCTCCTTAAGCAACCTCTACACAATTGGCAACATTCACACTTGACTTTAGCGTTGTGGGATTGTGAACCATTGCTTAAAGGCAGTTTTTTAAGTTGCAATTAAAGCACTAATTAATGTACATAATTTTTGAGTTTCCTCTGGGAATTTGAAATTGTGCACTTATATATTTTTATATAAGTACATTTTCTTCTGCTCCAAGTGGTAATAGTGACAATTTATAGAGCAAGTGACATGCTGTAACTTTGTTATATATGCAGAATGCAGAAATATTTTAGTAGGATAGCTTTTATAAGCTTGCCGGTTTCCAGAGAGTTCTTTGAGTAATCTGTTCTGGATTTTGTGACTATGCAAAAGTCAGCACAATATTCTTTTGCTATAGCATGCAGTTTATTGTTGGTTTTTAAATGCTTTCTTGTTTCAGAATGATACTCACAAATTTGCATAATATGTTTTTAGATTCAAAACTCAGAATAAAGTTGAGCTAATGGGGACTCTATAAACAATGGTCAGTAACATTAAGTCTCTAGGACAGAAGGAAGACAACAGGACAAAATAATAACAATTCTGCAGCCTAAAATCCTCCAGTTAAAATGTAACCATGGGATTCTGAAAATGTTTGGCTTGATTGGTAATACGATCTCCAAAACATAGTCCTAGAGATACTTTTACAATGGGTGCATAATTCAGTCAGTCAAATGCATGTGTATATGCATATGTACATACACATATCTAAATAAACTTCTTTCTGCTTTGTTAGAGAATTTTCATATTTAGAATATATAGAGATTAAAATGAAAAACATCTGATGAATAATTTATGGTTATTTCTCTCTCAGCAGAGGCTAAATGAAATTAAAAGTACTCACTATCATCTACACTGTAACCCTGAAAACTAAATGTTCTCAGTTGAGTTCTGTATGCCATGTATGGATGAAATACTCTTTCACTCAAGTAATGTAGAATAATGGATCCTTAGCCAGCTATCAGACATTTCAGCCTGCATTATGTTAGGAGAGCTTTGATTGTTTTTCTTTTAATAACCAATCAAGGATATAGAACATAAAAACAGTATCTCCCATTCCTGTTTTATATCTGTGCACTTGGTGAATCAAACTGTTCATAATAGGAACAAATGTGTGCCTGCAGAACTTCTGTCCAGTTTTATCTTTCTTTCAAATTTAAAGATACCCTCTCCCTTGGAAAATAAAATATCTCTCACTTGGCTATCTGACAGCAAAATCTCTCTATATAACTACCTTTTAATATTATGCCATTGGCTTTTTTTTTTTTTTTTTTAAAGAAATTCAAATGAAGGAATCATATGTCATTTGGTGTTTTCTGTATGATAACACATGGGGCTCATTAACTTGAGTGTCAGGAAGAATTTTCTTTTATCCAATAATGAGAATTTGTGTCTCACATATGTTTCCCTTGGCCTCTAGGAAAAGTGAAGGGTAATACACAGCAGTGGAACACCATTCATGGAAGGGGTTAGGATTGTTACTCTCCTTTTCTCCAATCTGGTTTTTATTCCATATTAGAGAGCCTTAATGCACAAGTGACTTGACAAAAACCTAAAAGTCATTTCTGGAAGCAACCCAGGTAAACTTTTTTTAACCTATGTGATAGATACTCTCAAATGTACATATTTTATTTGGTCCCTACCATTTGTCTAAAGAGTTTCATAAAACATGATATACTAGCCTTGATATTTTTTTGAAAGTTCAGTTTCCAGTTTGCAAATATCTAATTTTCTTAATTTCGTTCGTGTGTAGTTCTTCCCATTTCACTCATCCTATGTTATGAAAGCTGTCTCAAATATGTGAAATAAAATCTTTGACCAAAAAATGTAGCTGAAAAGGTATTCATTTGGAAATATCTTCTAGTTTATAAAAATTTGAATCACATTTTTAAAAAATGCCTTTAAAATTGGTTAGGCCTTTCTCCATTGAAATTACACATTTATTGGCTCTGTATTAATTCATGATTCTATTTAAAAAATTGATTTGCATATTGATATTATTTTAAAAGACAGTGTCTAAAACAGTGCTAATATTATCAGGCTGTATATAGTAGAAAAATTATCTTTAGTGCTGCAAAATGTGCATACAACTTTATGCTTAGAAATTTTGATCCTGTTTGTTGTGATTTACACTTACGTCTTAAACAGTGGTGCATGAATCTGAAATATTATAGGTGTGCTGTATTAAATGTATGGCTTTTTATGGTGTATCTGGAATTAGTTAATATTTTCCAAAAAAATAACAAAAGTGGACAGAACCTTGGCAGTCATTCATTCTAGCTTCCTTCTTAATTGCAATAGAATTTCTAAATCCTCTTAAGAAGTAAGTGCTTAGAAATCAAGAGTTTAATAGATTTGATCCAGCTTGTATGGAATGGACTGGATAATTATGTCCCTTGATCTGATCTCTGTTCTACTTCTACTGATGTCTGAAGAAGCCACTAGAGAGGCAAGTATATAGGGACTGGACACCTTACATTTCTTGAATGCCTTCTAAGTAAAAGATACTTTTATTAATGTAATTACAATCAATCCAATCCACACATCAGCTTAGAAAATTGACCTACCTGGCTTTAAGTTTCAGTACTGCTTAATTGTGGGTCACCTGCTTGGTTAATGTAGCAAAAATTTTATTCTAGGTCTTTCTGGATCTAAAGCTTCTGTCCAAGATGATTTTTATTAACTCTTGGCACATTCTTGTAGTGGCTCATGGTGACTTTTCTGCTCCAATAACATGTGAGAGCATGGTTTTCTACATGCTTTTCTATATGGTACCTGGTATAAATGAATGTCTTATTGGAAGATTTGGACAAGCTGTGATGACAAGTTGAATCATGATTCTGTTATCTAAGACTAAAATCCACAGTATTCCATGGAAATTTTGTATCTTCACATAAGATGGAGGATTGTGAACACAGGCTAAACTTCTTTCTTATGTTTTGCATCAAGCACAGATAAATGTTAGATGAAGTATTTTTGCAATGAAGGAAATTTATATTTAAATTTGGGTTAAAAAAGAGCTTTATGTATTATAAATAGAGGCCCTATCAGAGAAGGTAGAAGATGTAGCCTTAGGAGGCAGGCTTTCTCCATATACAGGCAAAGTTAGCAACTGAAACCTCAGGTCCCCTGCAATGAAAAGAGCAAAAGCAAGTCTTGATATAAATCCTACAAACACCCTTCCTGAATTTAATGGGAACAAATATATTTCCATTGGCCAACCTGGACCTAACAGCCAGAAGCAAGTAGCACAACCCTTTTTGGATAAAGTTTTATGGAAAATTTCTCCCTTGGAAAAGTGTTTTCATCTATTCTTAGTAAAATTTCAGCACTCATTTTGAATATCCGCTTTGCCTTCTGTTCTTATTACAAGGGAGACAGGTCTATTAAAATTTGTCATTAAAGTGTCTTACTTCAGGATAAATGATGCTTGCAGGAAAGTGTGAAGGTAAGTGTTGATAGGCATGTTGGACTTAGAGCTGCTTCCCTTAAATTATCTATTTCATTTGTTTTATTGGCAGTTGAAGTTGGCCTTGTATTTGCTGACTCACTTTTAGTAATTGTGTAAGAAGTACCAGTATTTGTCACCTCTCTTTGGTCTTTATTTCAAATTTTCTTCTGCGTTTCTCATTTCTCTATCATCTTTGGACACTGCCAACTCCTTATTGCCTACAGCCTTTGGTCTTACTTGCTAAGAAAGGTGCTCAGTTACAGTCAGAGCTAATGACGCTGGTTCTATTCCAAAAAGTCTGTACTGAGTACCATGCCTGAGAGTGGGCCTAGGGAATATAAAAATAATATTTTTCTGTCTAAGAAGAGTTTATGCTGTCAGGGATGTGCTGATTCTGGAGGCCCCCACCAACTTTCCATGCTTTACATGGAAGCACAAAATACCAAAAATATAGGATGAGGTGAGTCTCGTGGTTCAAATCTTGAAATAATCAAGCTGCTGGGCCAAGTGCAACATAGAGTCTTCCTTGTGGACCCAGGACTCAGGTTAGATTTCCTAAATTTATAATACGGTATCTGCCATTCCCTAAAATGCCTGAGATTTGCCCATCCCTTTAGTATTCCTACATATATACCTTGCAGAAATCCCTTCCCTCTTTTGGCAAAGAAATGCATTGCCTTCTGAAGCAACAATTAAGATAGCTTGCTAGGAAAGGACTCATAAAGTACAGGAAGACTAGCACCATAGGTGAAGAGGTTCTGACCAGGCTTTCTAGCGGGGAAATTTGAATGAAAGGTAATGAACTCTGGCCGGGAAGAAATGTTTTGAGCTACCTTTAAGTTTGAAGAGTATGGACCAGATACCTAATTAGGCTGACCATATTTCCTTGAGTCAAAAAGGGGATGGGGTTAATGTGCTGATGACTAAGGGGAAGAGAGGAGTGGAGCAATCCTAGCAGGAGCAGAGCAGCCAGATCAGCAACAAGTCAGTACTATGAGATGCTGATTGGTGATCACGTAGTAATGACATGCGGTCTAGCAAGACTTCATACAAATGGCCAGGGCTGGTACAAGAAATTTTTGTATCTTAGGTGAAACCAAATTTGGCACCCATAACCATCCCAGTACCAAAAATGCCCAGTAACCTCCACAGTGCCAGAAATACCTCCATAGTACTTACCTGTGGCTTGACCATGTTGCAGTATTCTACCTTTGAAGAAACAGGTTTCTGCATTGGTTGGGGGCAATTTCTCCCCCAGGTAGCTTCTGTTTCCTCACAGGGGGCAGGAACAGCAGTAGTGGCTCTGACCTGCTGCAGTCAGTGCTGGCAAGGGCCATCTTTAACGTGGGGCAAAAGGGGCAGCTGCTGTAAGGCCCCCTCAAGACTGGGCCTAGGGCAACTCAACTGCCTCTCTTGCTCCACATTAAAATGGGCCTTGTTTATTAAAAATGGGACAAAATTGACATTTATATTAAAATGACGAGATGATTTGGAAATGTGAAAAAAACAGTCCTGTCCTGTTTAAAACGGTATGTATGTATGGTCATCTATACCTAATGTATATGTGGAACTTTCTTAGCATCAAACAAGGAAAATATCTAAGTCACAGGAAGGCAAGTCATAATGACTTATTATAAAACAGCAAGCAGTCTTTCATAACCATTATGTGGGTCTTCAATTCTCTTTGAGATATTCTACCCAGGCGGAAATATGTACAGATACAAGTTCTTGCAGATAAGAAGCTTGCGGTTTACTCCTACCCCTTCCCCATATGAAGACACTGCTCTGAAGAAAGTTCCAGAATGGTTTAATCTAACTCATATTAAAGGATTTTTTAAATTTTTTCCTTCTGGAGCAAAATACAAGCTCACTGTAACCTTGTTCTGCAACAAAGACTGCAATGAAAGCCTACTCAGCAAAGTCTCAGTAGATAATTTTTAGTTCAGAGTTTCCGTGAAATGATTCTGAATGTAAAACAGCTTTCAGATACTATAGTTAGTCATTTGCTTTTTTCATTATACTAATGTGTTTTGGTTGTGAAAAATAAAACAGTCATGTTAACACAAACCTATATCTTGAAAAATAGAGCTAGGTATAGGTGCTTCGGGGAAAAGCAGTCTGTAGTAATAGATTATAAAGTATTCTCTGGGAAACGAGACATTTTTATTTAGTGCTTTCCTCACTTGACAGGTAAAACCTTTAGTGTTTGGAGAATTTTGATAGAATAAGGCTATACTGTTTAGGTTTAAAATGGAAATGAAAATACATCTAGTCTATATAGAAGCAATAGTCTTTTGGTTTGCTTTTCACTAGTTTTCAAGTTTAGTAGCTAGAGAACACGAAGTAGAAGTGTTTTTCAGGACGTGCTGTGTTCCAGGCAATGTGCTAGGATCTGCACACACATCGCCTTTGAACCTCGCTTCCATCAGTTGTGCGACAGTCACAATGTTTTGAGGAATAGAGAAACCAAAAACCAAGTCTAATCCCTAGGTGTGTTCATTTAGTTGTTATTAAATTGTCATCCATTCATTTGTTAATTCAGAGAAACCTTTGTGATGTATCTGAATTCATTGTCCACTATGATTTGTATTCCTTTATTGTAAGAGTTAGAGACAGACTAGGGATTTAGGACTAATTCCTCTACATGACAAAGCATTTTTGGTATTTTTCAAAATCAGATAATCTAAAATGAAACCATTTCTCAATTTTGCTACAGTTCAGGCTTTGTCATGGTGAGCGCCTGATTGGACATGTCCACCAACTTTCTGACTTTGGAGCTCTTTACAAGCTCCAGTCACACTGCGGCTTTCTGAGTTCCCTCAACAAGGTGTACTTCTTCCCATCTTAGGGCCTTGATTTCTTTTCCCTATTTCCCTTGATGCTTTGCTTGGGTGGTTTCTTCTCATCATTTAATTCATCTGTTCAGATGTCACCCAGATGTACTTTGAGCTGCTTTACATAGTGGTGGGTCCTTTTCACCAGCAGGTCATCTTACCATTTTCCTTCATAGAATTTTACTATCCAAATTTTATTTTTTTTCCATATTTATTGCTTGTCTTCTGAGAACGAAGACTTTGGTGGGGATCCACTGATAAAAGTATCAGTTATGCCTCAGGTATAAAGAATGGTATGCTGGCACGCCCTGGTGGAGTAGAGGTTCAGTGCAGTCCACATACATCTCAAGGTCTCTGGTTCAAGACCCAGGGAGAACACCAAGATGAACAGCTAAATTAAAAAAAGTACTTCTTCCTCCTCTCTCTTTCTGCCTCTGCTCCCTTTCATTCTTGCGCCCCCCGCCTCTCTCTATATATATATGTATATATCTAGATATATCTAGATATATATGAATGGCATGAATGGCCTGCCACTGTGTTCTGGTGGAATAGCAATTAGATCAAATAGTAGTGGTTAGTTGCCTCCAAAGGAGCACAGGCCACAAACCCCTGGGTTCAAGTACCAGATTTATGGGAGCAAACAACCAATGTGAAATAAATAAAAATGAAATGCTTCTCCCTTTCTCTTTATGCCTGTATCTTTCCTTTAAAAAACAAGAATGGCATGTTGAATGAATGGGTTTTGTGTCACACTGAGATCACACGAGGAGTATCAGAAGTTCTGACTTATGATTCAAAAATCATTGTGGGATTTATTCATATTTATAAAATTTGACTTAACTATGTAACTGGCCTTTTGTTTTCTTACTAATTAGGTCGAGTGCTTCAAATGTAATACCTACTTTAATTTCTACAGCCCTATGAAATGGGTATTATTACTCCCACTTCATTTTACCGCTTTTTCACTGAGTAATAATTGACATGACATTATATTGGTTTCAGATAGGCCACATCATGATTTGATGTTTGTATACAACATGAAATGATCACCACAAGAATTCTAGCTACATACCAGTCGCTCCCATCTTGTAGATAGAACAGTTGTGAAACAGGGAAAGTAAGGACTTACACAAGGCTTCACAGATGGTAGGTTTGGAAGCAGGTATTGGAGCCAATATTCTTACTACTTGCTGGAAGGTGTTCGGTAAGCACATCTTTAACCTGTGTCCAGCACTCTTCTGAGTGCTTCCTATGCACGGTGTCATTCGGTCTTCACTGCTGCACTGTGAGGTGGCACTATTGTCATGCTTGTTCCACAGATGGGGAAGTTGAGGCTTGCAAAGCTTAAGCAACTTGTCTGAGGGTCCCATAGGTGCTCAGTGCTGGAAAAGGGACTTGAAGTTACATGATGTCTAAGATTATACATTTAATATCATCACCATGTTACAAGAATTCTTGCTGTTAGAACAGTCATTTTGAGGTTTACTAGAGAGATTGGGCATATGCCTCCCCCATCAAAGGATCTCCGCTGGTTAGAAGAGGTATCTGTCACATGGCTACTGATTTATAGCGAACATGGAGCAGTCCGACTCAGAAATGAAAGCGAACATCATTGTAAGCATAACCTTAGTCTGTAAAGAAAAATATAGTTGGCTAAATGTCCATTTCTTCAGAAAGAGCATATAGTAGTTAACCTTGCATTGTTAACAGATTTCTAAATGCTGATTTTGGTCTCTAAAGTGAACCAGGACAGAATTACATGTGTGTGTGCGCACACACAGACACATACCCACATATATAACACAATGTGTATATACACAGTGTATATATTAGCACCATATTGTGACTTTTTTTTTAATATTTAGTACTTCCTTAGGGACTCAGTTCTATCAGCAAAAGCCCTCTATAGGACTGATATGTCATTGTGGCTTCATTTTGTCTAATATAGTTGCATCACCTAGGCAGGCATTATTAGCCTCATGCAAAACCAATATACTCACAACATAAGAGGGCAAGTAAAATTCCTAGAATCCATGCATTATTACCATGGTTTCAAACAAAATATTCATGTGAAGAATTATATTGGCCTTTGTGGAGATCAAACATTTTTTCTTTGGAAAGCTCCTTCAATCACTGAGAAGGTATATTCAGAAAGAAGAAAATGAGTCAGTATTATTGAACTTTAATTTCCCGGCATTTTCACAAAACTTGCCTTACAAGTGCTCTTATGTACACAATCCTGTGCCATCCTGCCCGAGACTGTGTTTGATGCTCACAATTACTCAAACGTGTGGGCAGGGTGGGTATTATTAAGCCACTTTACAGTTGAGGAAATTGAGGTTAATAGGGTTTAAAGAGATTTACCCAAGGTCAGGCAGCTAATAAATAGCAGAGCCAGTGCCTGCACCAAACCTTTTGGACTCCAAGTAGCATATATTTTTTGCTGTCCTACATCTTCCCATTGCCAAAGAAAATGTCAGTGGTGATATAGGTTCGCAGCTCCTGAAGATTTTCTTACTAGCCAGTTTCCTTCTAGAAGGTAGAACCTGTGGGACTTAAGATTTAACATATCTTTTACCCAGTGCTACATGCACATAATGTTGTTTCATTGAGTTTCAACCCTGTTCACTTTAAGTCAATGAAAGCAGTAAGTACTTCTTGTCATCCAGGACTAGCATTATGTAGTTTTCAGCTTTTCAAACCACTTTTTGTTTCCTCTAGAACCAGCTGGTAGCTTCCTTGCACCCAATGTAAGAGAAATGGGTGTGGATGACATTTCACCATGACTCTTGTTTCTCTTCTCAGTGTCTGTGTGCTCTGGATCTAGCAGTGATTTTATTTCTCGAACTGTTTTTTTTTTCATGTCTTAGTATTCGTTTTTAATTGTATGGGAAAGAACTAGCTCTATGATGCGTGTGTTCAATTGTTTACAGAGAAGTTGAACAGAAGATAATGGGTCACAAGGCTTTTAAAAATTTTTTAAGCTTTTTAAATTTATTTTTAAAAAATCTTTAAATTATTTCACATTGCTATATGCTATTTAGTATATTGAATTTGTACCTCAGTCTGTATGCATTTCACACCACATGCCACCAGAGTCCCAGTGCCTTTTACCACCACCTCCTCCCCTCCTCCCCTCCTCCCTTCCCTTGTTTCCCACTTGCACCTGCTCTAGCCACAGTCTTGTGTCCTGTAAATTTTGTTAATATTTGTCTGTCTTGTTTTGTTATATTCCACATCTAAGTTCAACTACCTGTACTTGTCTTTGTCTTTCTGGCTTGTTTTGCTTAACGTGATCCCCTCAAGTTCTACTCAGATTGTTGCAAAGGGCATGCTTTCATCTTTTTGAGTATATAAACCACAGTTTCTTTATCTAATCATCTGCTGGTGTACAGTTAGGCTATTTCCATGTCTTGGCTATTGTGAACTGTGGTACTATGAACATAGGGGTGTATATATTTTTTGCTGATTAGAGATTTTGTTTGTCTGGCCTGGGTTTATGCCTAGGAGTGGGATTGCTGGATCAAATGGTGGATCCTTCTTTATTTTTCTAAGAAATCTCCATACTGTTCTCCAAAGAGGTGGTACTAATTCCCATCAACAGTGCAGGGAGCATTTCTTTATCTCACACTCTATTCAACACTTGTTTCTAGTGTTTTGATATAGCCCAGTCTCACTGATGTGAGGTGATAGCTCATTATGGTTTTTATTTGCATTTCTCTAATGGTGAGTGATATAGAATTTTTTCATGTGTTTATAGATTGTGTATCTTCTCTAGATAGGTGTCTATTCAGCCCATTTTTTGAGTGGGTCATTTTTACCCACTATCTTTTCCATTGCTCCAATTTTTATTGTTTTCACCCAGGTTTTGAAAGAGTTGCAAAATTTATCTAACATAAGTACTTACTCAAAGAATGGAATTGACAGATAGATGGTTCCTCCCTCAGAATCGCGGTCTTAAGAGGTCAGGTGTTGCCGCTGGAAGCAGATGGCTAGCTTCCGGCAGTGATGGAGTGGGGTGCAGCCACACCAGAAATGGCTGCCTGTTCTTCTGGAACCTGCAGGACCCTTGGGTGTCCTCCTGCATCCAGTTGACAAGTACAGAGGTCTGACCAGTAGAAGGCAGTCACTGCTTACTGTCATCCAACTAGAACTATGCAATTTACTTATAGTAGAACATAGATTAGTAAATTTAAGTAAATAATCGAGTTTTCGACACAAAAGCAAAACATAATCCTATTGATAGGTAAAATGCAAATAAGCTCACCCAGTCTCTTTTCTTCATAGATATGTGTTTTTTAACTTTCCCACAGCCCAGACCAGAATGCCGCCCTTCTGTCATGCTCTAGTTGTAGCTGTTGTCCAAATCTTTATCTTCTCTGAAAACTGGGCATTTGCCAAGAACATCAACTTCTATAATGTGAGGCCTCCTCTTGACCGTAAGTAGTGTTTGCTGTTATAATTCCTGATCATGGGATTGGACTGAACATTTTGAATTCCTCTTTTCAACTATGGTAGCTTTGCATTTTCTGAAACATTCAGTTTGCACCTAGATTAAAATGATCTTCACTCCTTCCAGTGTATGGGTAATGCATGAGACAGAAATGTTGTCCATTGTCTTTAACATGGTTTGGCTTTCTGCCGAAGCCTCAAAAGGATTTTTTGTTTCATCTTTTTTATGCACTGTCCCTAAGAATGACTAGCAGAGGAAATTTAGTGTCCTTTGTTATTCTCACGTAGATTATATTATTTCAAGTGACCATCAACAATTTTGAAAGCTGGTATGTTTGCAACTTAGCGGGGATAATATTTTACATAGATATCAGCAAAATTTGCATAAAACTTATTTTTACACTATTAAAATGATCACATGTATTATCTAAAGGATATATATTAATATTTTATATACATTTGTTTACTGTGTACATCATCTCTGGATATCTCTTTTTCCCTCTCTTCAGACAAGTAAAACTTCTGATATACTTCATTAGAGAGGGATTATTTGATATAAATGGTATAATTGTGGTTCCCACACTGGGAAGAGCATCAGAATCATGATAGAAGTCTTTAAACTATATATTCCTTGTCTCCTCCAGATAGTCAAAAAGTTGGGATGCAGAATTCTATTTTTTGCTGCCTCTTCTTTTAAAAAATGCTCTCCCAATATCACTGATGCGCAGTCAGGTTTGAGAACCATTGTCTTTATTCTGTTCCTAAATGAGGTCTATGTCTATGAGGTCTGGTATTGTGTTTCATTTTTCAGGAAATTTAGTCAATGATATGTATAGACACACATATATACTAAATATGCACCTTGAACTCTCATTTATTACACATTCCTAAACTGGTGATGATAGTATACTGACAGCTTAATGACAATACACGTTTTCATAAAACCTAAATCACTGACAAATTTTGAACTTTTTAAGCCTAATAGAATTTTATGAGAAAAAATTACATTTTACAATTTTTGAGAAAATATTTGCCCCAAAACTTAGAATGAACTCTTTTTTATACTTTGGAATATTTCCTTCCACTGGTGTGTATATTTGACGCGTGGAGGTCAACAAGGTTTTCTTCATTTACATGTCTTTGAAAGTATTTTAATGCATTTTCCATTCAATCTTTTCAATCATAGGACTGGTCTATGGCTTATTTAACCAGTTCCCCTATACTTTATATTAGCTACACACACACACACATACACACACACATACACACAATCACAAGTAAGCTAAATGCTAATGCTTCATTGAAAATCTTTTAAAATGCATTTTCCTCTTCAATTGACTAATGACCTTAGAATAGATTCCTGGAACTAGAATGACTAAATCAAAAAGCCTTTGCCAATTTATACTTTAACTATTCACCCACCAGCACTGAGTAATGATATTTTAAACTGTACTGATTTAATAGGTGAAAACAGATTTCATTATTTACCTACCTGATTTACCTTTATCCATAGGCAAAACTTGTGTATTTGCAGTACTTAATTTCATATCATCTGAACTGTAGCTTTTGATATTTTTCTCTTGTTTCATACATCAGTCTCTAGCCTTGTCATCTGAAATATCTAATGTTTATTATTTTCCTAAAATAGAGGACTGTTGGGGTTTACCTTGATTTTTATCTGCTTTGTTACACTTTCCAAAAGTGAGAGAAAAAATGTACATAAGGCTTCATATCCTGATCTGTAAAATAATAAGATACATGGGGTAGTGAGGAATGAGTAAAGACAAAAAGAACATACTAGTTGTTCTCAATCCAGGCTGCTAGCAACATGTAATTCCTTCTTTCTATAATTTCTGGTCTGAGAATTTATTAAATGTTACATTCTTGGGTAAGGGCTAATGTGATGGTAACTGACATGTATCAAATGGGATTACTTGTTTGAGGTTAAATGTAGCCTCGTAGTAATGGAAATGCATATGAATGGAAACCAGCATGTTCTGATGTACCAAGGACATTATTAGTATTTTTCACTATATCTTCATTATTAGTATTATCATAAGTATTACTATATTATTCTTAGTAAAAATGACACAACTAATTAGTGGGAATAGAAGAACTCAGCTCATGTTAGTCTGACTCCAGTTCTTTCCAGGGATGATACTGTATCAAATTATTGATTCCAATACTGCCACCACCTTTGTCCATTCACACAAACTCCACTAATCCCAAATTACATATTATAATAGAAAAATACCATGGATATTTCGAAACAGCTTGTGGAATAATTTTCATTAATCTATAATTGATAAAAAATTAAAGAGAATGAAGAAGTTACTTTAAGCCTGGCAGTTAGATCCAGCTCCCTAGGAACAGAAATACTAAGGATGAGAGCTTGTAGTTTTTGTATAACATAATACAAGTGGCACATTTTATGTCATTTTGAATTGTTTGTCTTTTTTTTAACTTTACTATTTCACTTGCATTTTTCTTTAAAGCTACACCATTTCCAAACAGCTTCAAGTGTTTTACCTGTGAAAATGCAGGGGATAATGATAACTGCAATCGATGGGCAGAAGACAAATGGTGTCCACAAAGTAAGTATGCTGAATTTGGAAAATGTTTTTGTGACCTTGCTTCATTTAGGTCTTTCTAGACCAGCCCAGAATAGAGGCCTCATACGTCATAGGATTCGCATATTAACAAGCTGATGATGTTCTTTAGAAATCAGATAATTTTTTGAAGAGACTATCCAGACATAAGACTACCCTGAGAGAACTTGGAAACTAATGGCATAACCTCAATTTGTAGTTGTATGTGGCTTGAGGGAAAGTTTCTTAAATAGCATTTACCAGGGAGAACAAATAGACCACAACAATACTGAGTAGAGTATTTTTAAGAATTTCAGAAATACTTGACATCTTGAGAAAAGCCATACCTACAGGCTAAGGCAAATGAAGTTTCTATACTCTAGATATTTTGATGCTTGGGAAAAATCCATGTATTCATTTGGTAAACATCTGACTGTCTTTTTTTAGTTTGTTTCATTCACTGATATATCTCCAGCTGCTAATTCAGTACCTGGTCTATATTAGGTACTCAGTAAACATGTATTAACAGAATGATGGATGCCTTTAATTAAATAATCATGGATATCTTCTCTGAGGAATATAAGTTTGAATTGCCATTGTTCTACTCTGAATAAGACGTGAATGACCAGAATAAGCCAGTTTTGTGCATATCTGGAGGAAGAGAGTACAACTAGCATAGGCTTGGCCTCTCAATGAGCAGGAGAAGGCTGGCTTGTGAGAGGGGGAAGAAGAGATAGAGAAAAGAGCTAACAGAGATAAGGAACAGGACACACAGAAACTTTTTCTGTTAAGGAGTTTAGATTTCATTGTAAATGTGACCAGAAGGATGCTTGACACTAGGGATCGTAAGATGCTTGTTGTGTTCTAGACTGTTTCCCTGGCTGCTCTAACTGGTATGCAGAGATTGGATAGTTGGGGACAAATGTAGAAGGGGTCACCAAGCAGAGTATTTCACGGTCTTTAGGTAGGAAAAGATGGAGACTTGGACTAGGTTGATAGGAATAGAGGGGTGAGAGGCTGAATGATAGGATGTACTGCTGGATGATATGGAATTGAAAAACTACTTTGAGCTCTTAGGATATCAGGAAAAGTCAGATTTTTAGGATGCAGCATGTTTTCGGTTTTCAGATATAAAAGGCACATCCCTCCCCTCCCACCCCAAGTCAAGGTACTAGACTACAACTGGTAATCTTCTGGAAATTTCTATATCACATCATTTGTAGACATGAAATAGGCTCACTTCTTCCAGATAAAGCCAATATGTGGAGTAAATAGTAGACACTACAGGAGGCAGTGCAGGAAGTTACTGGGGACTGTCCTCCTCCTGTAGACACAACAAATATACAGCTATGTATCGAAAAGTTCTCCCTGAAAAAGATCTGAGAACGAGCTGAGCAGCTCTTCTACAAGGGACAAAGAACTATACCAAAATAGGTAAAAGAGGCGGAGACACAGTCTCCTCAAGAAACCCTGTCCCCAGACAGTGGCCCACAATTAGGAGGGAAGTCACAAGAGCTTCTCCCTGAGAAAGAGTTCATGACACACATCAGACACCCTGACCCTTGGGAGCTGCACTGAAGCAACAAGTTCCCCAATATCCAGCTTTGAAAATCAACACAGCTTGCACCCAGGAGTCCCAAGAGGCAGTGGAGAAGAGTCTGCTCTTAGAAGGTCAAATCTTCATATTATTCACTCACCCTAGGACCCAGGAAAAAAGTAGCAATTTAAAAAGCACAGAAGTCAGACATGAAGGAAACTTGATTAGCTAATCTTAAAAACATCTGCCAGAGGGGCAAAGGTCTGTTGGAACTCTTTCCAGGGACAGAGGAACTGGCAGGCGTCATTCTATGCTTACACTCTACCTAGAGAGCTGGAGGCACCATTTTCACACTTCCCCTACCTTGCTGCATCCAGTGGACTCACATTTCACTGCTCCCAGGACCGTGCTCTGTTGACGACAGAGCTCTCAGGAAATGCAGGCAGCCCTTGTCATCATTACAGCTTGTTGCTACCTTCCGGAAAGGAAATTGTACACTCATTTCGAACCCAGAATATTGCATCTATCCCCCAGAGAACCCCTAAATATTTCCAGGACTGAAGGACAGCAGGATTTACGACTGTAGTTCTGTAGTATCATAATACTGACACATTTTAAAAGTTGATACTTGAAGGACTGGCCTTCAATCAACCTGAAACTGTGATCAAGTTGGATTTGTTCCAGGAATGCAAAAATGGTTCAACATTTACAAAGCAATCAACAATCTACCACATGAACAAAATGAAGGACAAAATCATATGATCATCTCAAGTTACAGAGAAAGCATCTTGCAAAATTCAACTTAAATTTATGATTAAAACCAAAGTGGGTTTACAGGGAATGTAACTCAATATGGACATAAAAGACACAATGACACACCTACAGCTAACATACTCAGTGGTGATAAGGTGAATACTGTTCCTCTTAAGATCAGCAACACAGTGATGTCTCCTCTCACCACTTTTATTCAACATAGCACTGAAGGTCTTTGCCAGAGAAGTTAAGCAAGAAAAGGAAATAAGAGACATCCAAATTGGAAAACAAGGAGTAAAATTTTTGCTATTTGTAGATCAGGTGATTTCATAGGGAGGGAACTCTAAAGACTGCACCCAAAAGAACTGTTAAAACTAAAAAACTAATTCAGCAAAGTTGTAGGATACAACAATAAAACAATGTACAAGAATTAGTTCTATTTCTATATTGTAATGAACTCTCAGAGAAATTAAGAGAACAATCCTAGTCACATGTAAAAGAAAAACTAGACATCTAACACCATACACAAGAATTAATTCAAAATAGGTTAAAAACTTAGACATAAGACCTGAAATTATAAAATGCATAGAAGAAAACATAGGTGACACACTCCTTGATATTAGCCTCAGAGATGTCTTTGGAAACTTGACTCTATAGAAAGGGAAACAAAACCCAAAATAAATGGAAGTGTATCAAACTAAAAAGCTTCTGCACAGTGAAAGAAACGTATCAAAATGAAAAGGCATCCTACAAAATGGAATATCTGGAATATTATATATCTAATGTCCAAAATGTATTTAAAAAAACTCAACAACATAAACAATCCACTTAGAAAATGAGCAGCTAATCTGATTAGACACTTTGCCGAAGGAGACATTCAGCTGGCCAACAGGTAAATGGATAGAGTTGTTCATCATCTCTTATTATTAGGAAAATGCAAAAAAACAATGAGATATCAACTTACACCTATGAGAATGGCTGTTATCCAAAAGTCTGGAAACAACAAATGTTGGTGAGGATGTGGAGAAAAGGAACACTCACACACCTTTGGTGGGCATATAAATCGGTGCAGCCAAATAGAAAACAGTATGGAGATTCCTCAAAAATATAAAGATAGAAATTCTATATGAACCAATGATCTTATTTCAGGGTATTTATCCAAAACTTACAAAAATACTAATTTGAAAAGATATGCACACTCCCGTATTCATTGCAGGATTCCTTACAATAGCCACGAGTTGGAAATCATTTAGGTTTTCATCAACAGAAGTGTGAATAAAGAAGATGTTTACACAATGGAATCCTACTCGGTTATTAAAACCAATGAAACCCTGTCCTTTGAAACAACATATATGCACCTAGAGGGAATTATGCTTAATACAATGATTTCACTCACATAAACTATAGAGAAACCAAACAAGTGAGACAAATAGAAATAGTATACGAAACAAAACAAAATTAATGCTTATTAGAGGGGAAGGAAAGGGGATCAGTAAATCAGGTAAAAGTTGTCAATTATATGGTGAGGAACAGAACTGGACTTTTAATAGTAAATTTAATATAGTTACACAAATGTTGTTTTAAAATGATGTACACATTATACCCATAAGTTATAATACAATATTACTTCAATAAAATTTTAAAAAGAGACAGCAATTTCTTTTATAATTGCATCAAAAGACTGAAATACCTAGGAATTAATTTAATTGGACATGAAAGTCTGTACAATGAAAACTCTAAGACATCAGTGAAAGAACACAAACACAAAGAAATGAAAAGATATTCTGTGATCATGAATTGGAAAAATATTGTTAAAATGTCTGTTATGCAAAGTAATTTACAAGTCAGTATAATCCCCAAATTCCAATAGCAGTTTTCAAGAAAATAGAAAAAAAAAAAAAATTCTAAAATTTGTAGGAATCACAGAAGATTCTGAATAGCCAAAGCAGTCTTGAGAAAGAAGAACAAAGCTGGTATCATACTCCCTGATTTTAAACTATATTACAAGACTATAGTAATTGAAACAGTATGGTATTGGCATAAAAACAGAGACATAGATCAATGAAGTAGAATAGAGAAACTGGAAATAAACCCATGCATGTACAGTTAATTAGTCTATGACAGACGAGGCAACAGAATACAATGAGGAAAAGACAGTTGATCTCAGGGAAGCTGGATAGCCACATATAAAATAATGAAAATGGACTACTATCTTTTACCATATATGAAAATTAACTCAAAGTAGATTAAAGACTTGACTATAATCTCTGAAACCATGATAGAAGAAAATATAAAGTGAGAAAATATGAAGACATCGGTCTTAGTAATATTTTTCTAGATTTGATTCCAAAATTAAGGACAACGAAAGCAAAAACAAATGGGACTATATCAAATTAACAAGCTTCTGCCCAGTGAAAGAAACTATCAACAAAAAAAAAGACTACCTAATGAATGGGGAAGATATTTGTAAGTCATGTGTCCAATAAAGAGCTAATATCCAAAATATACAAAAAACTCCTATAACTCAATAAAATTCAATTAGAAAATAGAGATACAGGTATTGATTTACAATGATACATCAGTAAAATTAAAAACCAGTTATTAATACTTAATTAAAAAACATGGAGAGAAGAAATGTATATGCATCCCTGCCCCGCCAAAGACATACAGATTGCTAACAGTACATGAAAAGATACCAACAGTACATGGAAAGATGCCCCACATTACCAAGCATAAGGGAAATGCAAATCAAAAGCACAATGAGATACCACCTCTCACATGTCAGAATGACTATTCTCAAAAGTATTGAGGATTTGGAGAATAGGGAACCTTTGTGCACTTATTGGTAGGAATGTAAATTAGTATATCTGTGCATAATGCTCCAATTTGTCATTCACTAATCAAAGCCATCTTTAATGGGAACATGCATGGATACTTCTGGGTTGTAAAGTATCATCTCTGTTGAAATATGCAAACCAAAAAGGAAAGCAGCAGCTCTCCATGCCAAGAAAATGTCAAAGATGGGAAGGGTAAGGAGAGTCATCTCTTCCATGAGAATCCTGCAAACCTGAGCCTTAAAGAGATTGACATTGAATGACCCTACATTCCAGCGTGCCAGAGAGCACATTCTTGCCCACAGACCATCAAGCCCCAAAGACACTAACCATCTGGAATTCTAACTGAGGGTGTCATTTCTTACTTTTCAGTGTTATTACTGAGGGGAGTTATCATCAACCATTTCATGGGGCAAAGTAGGCCCGCAGCTTTTGTTCTTTGTCATCTCAGGTTTCCATTTCACCTTCAAGCTTTACGTCTGTGGTCCGTTGGTGTTGTTGAAAGAGGTTCTCTATGTAACAGGATATGACAAGAATGACATTTCTTATTTTATTTACCCTGGCTTTTATTCTGACTTTCGAGGAATGCTTTAACACGTGTGACATTCTATATGAACACATGCAGCTGCCAGTTTTCAGTTCTTCTTTGTTTGGAGTATAAATTGAAATGCCTCTCCAAAACATTTAGTTCCTTTTCCCTCTGAAATCAGAAGTCAGAGAGGCTTATAGAGCATGCTACAGCAATCCAGTTTAATATTAAGTGTACTGAAAAGTAGAATAATGTCTGGTTAAGAGTGGAAACTATAGAAGCCTGCCTGGGTCAGTATCCTGTCTTCTGCCACTTTCTACCTGTGTGACCACAGGCAAGAAACCGCCTCAGTTTCTTTATTTGTAAAACAAGTATATTAATATGACTTACCTGAAGGCTTGTTTTAAGAATTGAATGAGAGAATAAATGTCAAACGAGTACCCGACTGCTGGTATACCCTCAGTATGTGCTTGTTCTTGATTTAAAGCTTACAACCTTAGGGGAAGGCCAGGACATTCATTATCATTTTGCTAAAAAGAAAATGAGCTCAAAGGATCTAACTTGGCTTGCTCCCCCTTGTGACAGAGGCAGTTCCACAAGTTCAATATTTTCAACTTGAGTCAAGTATTTGTCCCCATTTTATGACATTGAGGTTGAAGGTCCCACTCAAACTAAGAAGCTTTTCATAGGCCTGAGATAACAATAGAAGAGACACAGCAGTAAAACGGATTATCCTAGGATAGTGAATGAAATTGCTTTCTTGAAAGAACCCTAATCAACAGAAATAACTTAGTTACACTCGGGGTGGGGGAGAGGCAGAGATGGGGAGGGGACAGAGAGTAGGTTCATTAGAGGTGGAAACAATGGAAATATTTTGAGGAAAAGTCACACTTTGAGAGGATTAGAATGTGAATAAGAACTATATGAGGAAGGAAGGTACGTTTGATGCGTAATTTGATGAACCTGCTTTTCATTCCACTTCACCACACAAACACACACACATGTATATATGGTGATACATATATATATATATATATATATTATTTGTATATATAGTAATATATAAATACATAAGAAACAAATGTTGAATTTTGTAACAAGATGTGTTAATATAACCCTTGCTAGAAACTGATGTCTTTTCAAAAATACCACCTAGAAACTCTGGAGTTAAGAAAATCTGGAGTTAAAAGTCATTCAATTTCTTGACTAAGGATTATCCTGAATTTGAGTCATTTCTGACGTGATTGTTGTGAAGTCTCTTTGTGGTGTGAAAGTGAAGTTGCCTTTTCCTTTTTCCCGACTAGACACACAGTACTGTCTGACAGTGCATCGTTTCACCAGCCATGGAAGAAGCACATCCATTACCAAGAAATGTGCCTCTAGAAGCGAATGTCATTTTGTTGGCTGTCACCACAGTCGAGATTCAGAACATACAGTAAGAAGCGTGCCTGTGTGTGTGTGTGTGTGTGCGTGCGTGTGTGTGCATGTGTGCATGCTCAAAGTTACTATTCTATGCTCTTTTGCTAATGGTTAGGTATATATTATAGGAGAGGCAGAAGGGTTAAGTAATGTCGAACATGATTATACTTTGAGGAAAGGCTCCATTGCATTCATGCAATGGAGATCAAAGAGAGGTTGAAGCCTTTTTGTCCTTCAAGAAGTAGTACTGTTACAAACGAATAATTCCCAGACTCCAGATCTAGACCCTAGGCCTTTAACTTCAGGTGAACTGTCTGAAGCCAGCTCTCGAGGCCCAAGTGCACACCTCCATGAAAGGATGGTAAGCAGTCTGGAGCCCTGTTCACCTCTTGTTCAAGGCTCAAAATCACCAAGAACACTGCACAGGGCAGCTGGATGATAGAAAGAGGAACGTGGTGACACCTTTTGCTAAAGAAACCTTGTCTTGCCTGCCACCTGCCTAGATAAGGAGTCTGAAAGATTAACCTCAGTTTAAAATACATTAAGATGTATTTATATCATCGATTTCTTTCAATTTTTCATCCTGTCATCTAGAATGATAGAATGAAATGTTGGAGAAAAAATTGCCCAAAAGTATGCTAATTTCATTAGGTCTTAGAATTTCCTTTAATCTATGTATATATAGAAAATGGCTCTGATACCAGTAACTTTTAGCTCTAAACACAAACAAGAATCATCTGGAGAGAGTTTACAAAAGCTGCATCAGTGTTGGTGTGGGGGGCATCCCAGACCAACTGAAATAGACCCTCAGGTCGGGGTCTTGGGCATCAGGGTCTTTTTCATAAAAAGTTCAAGGTGACTTTGATGTACGGACAGGGTTAAGAACTGCTGACCCAGATAGTGTATTTTACCTAGTCATCCTGGAAGCCTCCTGTATGGTTACGTTTATCACGTTGAGGTGATTGTATCAGATATTATGACAGAAGATTGCTTCCCCAGAAAATACCTTCTGCTTTGAGAGCAAGTCTTTTCACCACACTCAGCAGCCATAATTAGTAAGCCATTGCTGTGGCGATGATAGGAATGTGTTAGCATAGACAATAGAGAGTCATTACCATCCCCAAGCAAGGAGAACGGAGAAAGGAAATCAATGACCAATTCCAAAGGTTCATAGCTTTCATTCTGTTTCAGCCTCTTTCCTGTTTCCTTTCTCCTTCCCATTGCGCATGCGTGGCTTAATGTAGATATATCACAGTTTGATGAAAAGACCCTCAAGTAATCTTTACTTTCAGGTCAGCGGGGGGTGGAGGAGAGCACCCGAGGGCTTGGGTGACTCAGTGACTAGAAAGCCAGTTCTAATCCTGGCTCTCCTAAGAGTGCAGAAGAAGCCTTTCTTAGGTTCTCCTTTGTCTCACCCTTCCCTCTTCCTATGATTCTCCCTCTTGCCTCTGTCCTTTTCCTTTTGCAACAGGAGTGTAGGTCTTGCTGTGAAGGGATGATCTGCAATGTCGAATTACCCACCAACCACACTAATGCGGTCTTTGCTGTAATGCACGATCAGAGGACATCTGGCAGCGGCATCCCCACGCTCCACCTACCAGTGCTTGCCTGGGTCTTCCTGCTCCCATTGCTATGATGTCACCATTCCTCTGTGAGGCAGAGACCAGTCCTCTGAAGCACAAGCTAAAAACTGTGAACGACGAACGTTTGAACAAAGATCAATCAACTTTTGAGCCAAGACCAATCTTGTGCATGGTGAAGTGATATTGGAACCCCAAAGAGAAGCCAGTTGTTTGCATAGTTAACTTGCTCCTGCAGGAAGCCACAAGATTGAGGATGGGGATTTGGCAGAGACTGAAGAGACTGTCTGATTTCCAGTTTTCCTGCTCAAAGGGGCTGCATTTGGTCACTTCTGCAGGAAATATCTTTCCAGCATCCACAACAGGCGGATCACAGTAGCCTAAATTGTCCCTGCCTGACAAGGCCTTTAACTAAAAGGACTCCTTGACCTCATTGATCCTTTCAGAGGCTGCTGGCTCAGACCCTGGTTTCTGTGATTAGTTCAGAGCTTCCCTGAAATTCAACCCCTCCTCCGATAAGAAAGCACTTTCCCCACCAATGGTGTAATCAATAAGAAAGTCAGCTATGAGAAGACAACTTCAGCTGAACTAATTATGAAATCCATTTGCTAATTGTGAGGGAAAATAAAGCTTTAAATTATACAACAGAAATGGCATGCTTCCGTGTTTCTTGACTGACAAGGAGACCTCAGATGAACACGATTATCAGTGTCATAAAGGAGGTCACTGAAATTATGTGTCCATGTACCAGGGATGGTATGTTCTGGCTGCAGGTGTAAAATTTCATGCCAAATGATTTAATTTTTTTTAAAGGGGTGGGTTAATGCAAAATTCATGAACTGAAAATCTCGAGAAAACTTCCTGAGTAAAAAGGAGGACACCTTACTTTATGATGTACCCTCAGCAGGAGCAGCCTGAAGCCAGGGAAACGGGTAAGTGAGCCCCTGTCCCCCACACAGTAACTTCTCCCTGCAAGTCGGCACCACAGAGAAATGTTCTAAATATGGACTAGAGGTTTAATCCCTTGTCGCCTTCTCTTTCCCTTTTACAATACAACCTCGGAATTTCAAATAAATAAATTTTTAGAAACCTTATTTCCTGCCTTTACACTTTGGGGTGAATTTTAAACACTGTCCTTGTGTATATAGTGATAAGTTAACAGAGTGGTGGGGGGTTATTTTGTAACAACCATTTACCATGAGAATGCTGAGTGCGCCAGAAAATCCACCAATGATGTTATTCTTGCCATGTGGACTCACCTGTGATGGGGCTTGACAAAATACGACCCATATGCCAAATCTTTTCACTCTTAATCTGCTGGACTGATGTAACAAATACATTATTGACTGAGTGACTTAAAAAAAAAAAAAAAAAACCCAAAGCATTTAATCCTCACAATTACAGAAGCTGGCAACTGGCAGCCCAAGGTCAAGGAGGGGAGAGAGAATCTTGTCTCTTCAATCTAGTAAAAGGACACTAATCCCATTGATTATGGCTCCACCTTTGTGACCCAATTATCTCCCAAAGCCCCCACTTCCAAATACCATCATCCTAGGAATTTAGGCTTCAACATATGAATTATGAATTTAAGGAGAGCATAAACTTTCAGTCTGCAGCAGTCACCTCTCTTGTAAATGAAGTTTCACGGGAATGCTGCTGTGTCTATCCTCTTACCTGTTGTCTATGGAGCGCCTACATAGTTTAATAGGTTGACTACAAGTTCACCCCACAATCTGAAAGCTACTGTGTTCCTATTTGGTGTCATTTGGTAGGTTATTTTGGGGGCCTGGGCATGCTCACATAGTTTCCATATGAATCAATGGTAGTAATGTTTCCAGACTCAAAACAGAATCTACCAAAGCATACTGAATAGGAGTTTTCCACTTTGGGGCCTTAGGGGAGTGGGAGAACCTGTATCTTGCCCTTTACAGGGAAAATTTGAGGATCCCAGTCTGTGAAATAGGAAAACTGGATTGTGAGACAACCACCTTCCTTGTAGGGATGCTGGTGCTAATGGTGTTACTCCTTCCACGCAGCAGGCTGCCAGTCACTTCCCTTATTTTGTCTTCTGCATCAGTAAATCTGTGCTTTCTGTTTTCATTGTTCTACTCATTTGGTTCAGTCTCTCAGTAGGTATGTGCTAATGTCAGGTGCTGGGCTGTTTGTTTAGTCTTTCTCATTGGAGCTTAAGGCTCTTTGGCTTCCAATAAAACAAGGAGGTGCAGACGTCATTACTTCTCTGTCTCCCGCCCAAAGGAGATACACGTGGAAGAATCCGTGTTGAGTCTGCCGTAAGATTTTTTCCCCGCTTTCACTCACCACCTTAAAAGATTTGAGTTTTCATAACTTATGCTTGTTTGAAATTAGTTATATATGACTTCACTTGAAACATTTAATAGCATCTTTGATTTTTTTTTTTTTTTTAATTCCCCAGGGTTTTTTTTGACTGTATAATTGATGAATTGCCTGGTAAAAAACCATTAGGAGACAGCTTTTTTTTTTTTTTCCCTTTTCTGGTTTTGTTTTTGCTGTCTGGAAGAATGAATTTTCCTTTGTGCGTGTTTAATTTCCTGAGGAAACATCTCAATTTTCTCTTCCTCACCCCACACATTATGTCTGCATGGATTTCACTCCTCACTACCACTCCCTTAAGCATTTAAAATAGGGTTATATTGAACAAAAGAAACACATAGAGGACACACCCTCCTGGCAAGGACGATGAGGGTGCCGGTGCCGGGAGTGCCACATTTACCAATGCATATTGACTGGGTTGTGGATGAATCTATTTTCCTAGAACCTATACGATACTGAAAAACAATGAAGCAATTTAAAAAATCAACCAAAAACTAAAACACAAACAAAAAATGAGATGACCCATTATATTTGAATTTCAGGTTAACAAATAATTTTTTGGTACAAGTTATTCATGAATTCAGTGTAGCTCAACTGAGGCAGTATTTTCAATTCTTTATAATAAGAAGAATCATCTGGGTCACCTCAAAGCAATACCATTTCCCAGGGTATGTGGAGATGTTGATTCAGTAGATCAGGGACATATCTAACCCTAATTCTAATCATTAAATGTTAAATTCAACAAAAATTTTAAAACTCCCAGGTGACTGGGAGGCTCAGCCAACTATGTTACCTTTGGCCCAAGGGTAGTATTCCTTCCTCTGAAACCCAATCCTGGTCACATAATGGAAAAGCTAATTAATAGATACATGCACATGTCACCTGGACGAGACGACCTGTGGTTCAAAGTGTGCTGCTCAGAGCAGAGTGTCCACATCACTTGGAAACTGGTTAGAAATGCAAATTTTTCAACTCCTTCCCAAATTTATTGAATCAGAAACTCTCAAGGTTCAATCTGTATTTTAATAAGGCCTTCAGGTGCTTCTGATGTATATATAAATTCAAGAATCACTGGACCAAAGAAGTGCTTCTAAATGTGCTGTGTAAACGCGTCCTTGGCTGCTGCATGAGGTTCACTCCAGGAGTTTATTGGAAAAGAGAAAATGGGTGCTCCCAGATGGCTGGGAAGCCTGCAGCTGGGCATAGAAGGATCCGAGTTTGTGACCTGGAGTCTGGGTAAACAACTAAACCAGTAGTAAACAAAAATGTTTCTTCCTTCTCGCTCAAAAAAAAAAAAAAATCAGGCTCCTATACCCCAACTCTAGAAAGTCAAATTCTTTGTCAGAACTGAGTCCTAAAAATCTGTATTTTTATAACATTCAAGTGATTCTGATACACAGACTCTTTGGAAAGTCACTTAAACTAGAAAATAAGACATGGAGATGATGTTGTGGACCAAAAGACCCAGACTGACCTTTGAGTTCTGACATGAAAGTCCCTATGCATTGCAGAGTGACTCTCTGTGGTGTCTCCACAAAATTAAGAAGCTAGAATCTAAGAAGTAAATTCAAGTAATAGAGTCCATTTCATAGATTTTTCTTTTTTTAGTCAATTGCATAGGAACCAGGAATGGTAAAATATTCCAGACCTCAGATTAATTTAATTTGCCCATAGTGAGCAAGAAAATGAAAAATACTTTGGTGTTAAAATGTCCAGCGAGAAGTGGAGTAGAGAAGTCAAGAAAGGGGGGAAATACATAAATCGGTTATTATAAAAGAGACAGTGGGATTAGCTATAAATAAGGAGGGTTTGAGAAAATGACTGCTAAATGTTCATTTTGAATATATCTGCATTCTAAAATAACCTTTGATTTACTACCCCTCATTTTCTGGAAAAGGAAAAATTGGTACCAAATTTGTCTCAAGTTATATTTAAATTCTCCCTGCATCCAACTCTGAATCAGCAGTCAGAAATTACAGGCATTATTTTCCACACAATCTGCATTCTGTTATCAGCTGCTGTGTAAGATATACTTGCAAGAAAAAGGAAGGAGATGGGTCGGTTTCTCTTACTGAGAAAGAACTTTTATAAAGCCATGTGATGTGTGAAATGAGCAGTATTTACTGGCATGGACTCGGGAAATGAGGAGTGTTGTGGAATTGGGGAAATGCATTTTATGTTTGTGAAATTACTAACTCACGCAAAATGTTTGCGACATGCAGATTACCACCTTATCGAACACTGCTCTGACTGTTTGGATCTTGGCCAATTTATTTTTCACCTTGTTCTTTGTCATCAATTCTATAATTTGTGGAGGATTAAATCACGATGCTGGATATGTTTGGGTGCAAATCATGCCAGAAGAAAAGGCTGGTAGTGGTTGCTCAGAGGTGAAGTCTGTAGCAACTGGACAACAAACGGTTGTCATAACCTGAGTCTGCCTTTAGGCAAAGTTGCACAGTCCAGTATCTTTCTGACACCTTCCCGATCTTCCTTTTGTCTTCATAATTCTGTTTCCCTCCTAATAACCCCCACAAGTATATTGCCCTCTATTTTATCAGATGCTGAAGCTAGAAACCTGGGGTACGCCAGCATGTGAGACAACCGTGGTTTAGGACTTGAAAAATAGGTCGTTCACAGCTCACATCCAGGAAGACTACTCAGAATGTCATGGATTCTGATCATGATACTGGTGATTCGGATACTAGTAGTCTTTGGCATCATTTTAGAAACAATAACAAAGGCTTAAATTGAGAGTATCATACAACTCCTAAATTTCCACTCAGGCCCTTTTTCTAGCCTAGGAGAATTGATCCCAGCTAAGGGGCTGGTGGTACCTGGAAGACACTGGCTTGCAGACCTCACACATTGGAAATGGTCCTAGTAGGCCTGGAACAAGTGGGAACTCTGGGAAACCTGGTGCTCTTCCAGGCAAGCTGGGTGTCCAGAGTCCTGACCATTGACTGGATCCCCTGAGCATCACAGCTTAGTGAAGCAATAAAGCTCAGGGCAAGGTGAGGCATCCTCCGGGGCTAAGAAGGGACCCCCAACTCACATTCAATGCAAATACCTCCCAAAAGAGGACAGGCAACAGAGGCAAACAGACCCTTGAGATACACTCTGATAAGTTGCCCAGCGTCCCCAGGGAGGATACCTTTTATAGGGTGCTGTATTCATCAAGATGAATTAAACTACAAATAACAATCAAACTGGGATAAAATAACTTATTGGCATACACAACTGAAGTCCAGAGGAGAGCAGACTTCAGGGTGGACTTAATCTAGTAGTTGTAGCTGCATTCTCTTCTATTCTTTGACTCTCACACACCCACCCTAGCCCCATCCTCTGGTAATGAGAGGGCCACAGCTGCTCCATACTGTCTCCCCAATGTCCAGAGGACAGGATGATGGGATGCAACTGGACACTTTCCAAGAAGAGAAGTTTCTCATTCAGGCTCCCCACAAACTGAAGCAAGGACGATGTGGTCACTATTGGCTTAGAACAGCTAAAGGGAGCTCAGTGTCCCTGAGGCATGTGTGGTGTGTACAGAGGACACATGTCCAAGCAAAATTGGAATTAAAAAGGAGGAAGGAAGAAATGGATCTGAGTGAGCAGCCAGAAATGTCTTTCAGATTCCCACAGTTTGACACAGTGTTGGGAGGCAGTTAAGATGGCTGAGAAAATACAATCATAGAGATAAGCGAGCCAAGCCTCCAGATCTGTACAGACTTGCACACTACCCACACAGCTAGCTAGAAGCAGACCCAGACAGACATGTTCCCCTGCCTCCTGCAATTTCCACCGTGTTTTGTTTTGATTAATGTACACTGTAAATCTGCAAGGAGTAGAGAGAGTATGCAGCACTTCTGCAACTGTTCCATGAGAGACACTTTTCTTCCTCCAGCATCTGAGTCCCATAGACCACAGTTTGTTTAGCCAAATATAGAGAAGTGTTGGGGGTGGGGGGAATCTGTAGAACACAGTGACAGATAAGACACTGACTCCTAAAATAAGTGGCATATCCTAGGTACAAAAGTGAATGCATGTGGACCTCATGAATCTTAAACCCTTCAGAAATGCTCACTTATCCCAGATCTTGGACTTCACCATATAAGGACCCACACTCCCATTGTTCTTAGGGGAGAGGAGGTAGAAAATTAAGAAAATGCCTTAAAAGGGGCAGTTGCAAATACTTCAGAAAACATTTGTTGGGTGCATCCTGGTGGAGTAGCAGTTAGGTCAACTACTTTGAAAGTTGCGCAGGCCTGAGTTCAAGTCCCAAGCCCAGGGGAAAACAAACAATGTAAACAACTGAATAAAATAAATGCTTCTTCCTCCTCTTTCTTCTTGCCTACCTACTCACTTTCATTCCTACCTGCACCTTTCCTTTAAAAAAAAAAAAGTGTTGACCTATTCAGTGCCCTGAACTAATTTTAATCTCACTCAAACATTTTCCTCTAAGTCTGAAGGATCCATCACTCTTTAAAATTCAATTATCAAACTAATCTAGAAGGCAATGTTTTTTGAGAATTACGTTTCTTTGTTGTTTCCTGTCTTTCTCTGTGTCCTCTGAAGAATTATCGGAAGCATTCCATCAGTTGTCATTTCTAAATATTTTTAGATTTGTGAACTCAATCTGGAGTCAGAGATGGGTCCTGAATATTGAATTTGTCCTCATTTTAACTCATACATTTAAACCAGAATTTATTAATGGACTGAAGATGACGTTTGTCAAAGATGTATAGACTGTCAAGGAAAGTCTTTCTCCACATCATTCATAAAGGAAAATGAAGATATAATGAGTTGTAAAGGAACAACATCGTATTTTGCCTAATTTAGGAAAGTACACGTTCCCTTTGGAGCACTTTTTCTTGTGATCAGTCAGAAATCCAAATGTCTAACATTGATTTTGGAAGATGTCTTCTTAGCAGTATTCAGGATCTGCCTCTTTACATTGACCTGGCTTTAAAAATTCTGGTGTTGGAGGCAAGAGGGTGACCCTTGGAAAGACCCTACCAAACCTCCTTCTCTGAACATATTAAGTATACACTTAACATTTGAAATAATTCCCTCTGAAAAATCACTAATAACTGAACTGCTCCCCCTCATCAAAATTGGGTAAGAGAGGCAGAGATGTTGTTTCTCCAAGAACCTCACCCCAGCACAGTGACCCACAGTGGGGAGCTGTGTCACAGCCCTGAACCTCTGTCTAAAGAGTGAGGGTTCGGTGTCCTACATCAGGCCCTCCACCCTGTGGGACCTGCACTAGAGAAATGGGCCACCAAAATGTCCAACTTTGAAAACCAACAGGGCATTTATAATGGAGGGGCTGGCAGGAGTAATTTTTAAATTTACACTCCCCATCTGCCTTGTTGACAGGGGCCAGGTGTGCATATGGCTGTAGATACCCCCACTAAACTGCTGAGACTGTGAGGAATGAGTAGGCACTGAGGTTATTGGATGGTAATAGCAGAAGCTATAGCCACAGGCATGCCCCGCCCCCCGCCCCCAGGTAGCCGGCAACTATAAAGCCTCAGAAACAGCTGTTCACACAGGATATGAATGTGAATTGTCTGAGTCTTGTAGCCAGGGAGACTTGTGTTCCTGAGACCTTGGACTATAACTTTTCTGACCACAGAGGTATGAAACTAGAAATCAATTACAAAGGAAAACTGAAAAAAAAAAAAAAATCACAAATATGTGAAAATTAAATGCTACTGAACAGTGACTGAGTCAGTGAAGATCAAAGAGGATCAAAAAATAAGATAAATGAATTGGTAATTGAGGATGTCACAATCTTTGGGGTGCAGCTGATGTAGTTCTAAGAGGAAAGTTCACAGTGATACTGGCCTACCTCGTGAATTAGGGTAAATCTTCTAATTTATGTAAAGGAATTTGTTTTAAAAGAAAGCAAAGAGTTATAAAGAGGAATAATAAAGTTAGTAAAAAGAGGAATAATAAAGATCAGAGCAGAAATAAATGAAATTGAAGCTAAAAAGATAATACAAATGATCAATGAAAGTAATAGCTGAGCCCTTGAAAAGAAACAAAATGGATAAACTTTTCGCTAAAGAAGCCTCAATAAGTAAAGTTAGAAATTAAGAAGTTAAAGCTGATACTATAAAAAGAAAGGAATAGAAAAAGCTACTATGAATAATTATAAGTAAAAAAATTAGAAGAAGAAATCTAGAAGTGTAGAAGAAAGGAAGCTGCACCCCAGTTTCTAGCCACTGAGGACCAACGGTGGCCACCCAGCCACCAGGCGCCTGACAGTCTAGACTGGCTGGAAGCTATTGACTAGATAAAAGGACCTTTTCTGAGAATGGGACCCTATTGCATTTTACAATTATGCGAATCCTGTGTGTTATCCATGTGAGGAATTCACAAATGAATAACTGAATTCCGTTTGTAATTCCTATTCTAATTCACACCTTCCCCTCTCCCTCACCAAAAAAAGTGTATCCCAAAAGTATTTCGGGGCTCAGATTCTGTATCTGGCCCGCGCATAATAAAGTTGTCTTCACTGCTTATAAAAGAGCACTGTTTGGATTTTGTCGGTTGAGAGAGCTTTAACAGAAGAAATGGACAAATTCTTAGAAAAATGCAAGATGGGATCATGAAGAAACAGAAAATTAGAACAGATCAATTACTAGTAAGAGTAAATGGGTAATCAAAGACCTCTCCCAAACATTCAAAGATGTAATACCTATTCTGCTCAAGCTCTTCTTAAAAAACTGAAGAGAAGGCAATGCTTCCAATTCATTTCACCAGGGCAGGGACCCCCAGATACCAAAACCAGATAAGGAAACTACAAAAGAAGAAAATTACAAGCTAATATTCCTGATGAATACAGATGCAAAAATTCACAACAGAATAGTAATAAATAAAATAGTAAATAAATTGAATTCATCAATACCTTAAGAGGATCATATATCATGATCACATGGGATTAATTCCCAAAACAAAATGGTTTGACATTCACAAAACAATCAATGTGATATACCACATCAATAAAAGGGAGAGAGCGATGACTTTTGTGATCATTTCAAAAGAGGCAGAAAAAGCCTTCAACAATTCAATGTTTATGATAAAAACACTCAGCAGAATGAGTTTAGAGGGAACATATACTTGAGCACAATAAAGGCCACAAATGACAAACCAGTTAATACACTAAAGAATGAAAAGCTGAATACCTTTCATCTAAGATCAGAAACAAGATAAGGATGCCCATTCTCTCTACTTTTTTTCAACATAAGACTGAAAGAACTAGATAGGACAAATAGGAAAAAGAATAATAGACATTCAAAGTAGGAAAGAAGTAAAATAATCAGTATTTGCAGATGACTATTCTCTATATAGAAAACTCTAAAGACTACTCAAAAATTGTTAAAACTAATAAGCAAGTTCAGTAAAGTTTCAGGGTACAAATCAACGCACAAAACCTATTGTATTTTAATATAACACAAAATATCAAAAAGAGAAATTAAGAAAATAATTATATTTACAATTGCTTCAAAAAGAATAAAATACCTAGGAATAAATTTAACCAACAGTCGAAAGATCTCTACACTGAAAACTCTAAGACACTGGTGAAACAAAATGAAAGAAGATACAAAGAAATGGAAAGATATCCTGTGCTCATGGATTAGAAGAATTAATATTTTTAAATGTCCATGTTACCCAAAGCAATTTATAAATTCAATAGAATCCCTATCAAAATTCTAATGACATTTTCTCAAAGAAATAGAAAAAA
The DNA here is from genome assembly GCA_004363575.1 of Solenodon paradoxus. Lineage (NCBI taxonomy): Eukaryota > Metazoa > Chordata > Mammalia > Eulipotyphla > Solenodontidae > Solenodon > Solenodon paradoxus. The sequence continues at coordinate 111,881 of RJWH01000786.1, read as the reverse complement.
ATCCTAAAATTTGTGTGGGACCATAAAATATCTCAAATATCCAAAGCAAGACTGATTAAGAACAAAGTGGGAGGTACCACCCTCCCTAATTTCAAATTATAATACAAAATTATAATAATCTAAACTATGTTATTGTCATAAAACAGACATAGATAATTAGAACAGACTAGAAAGCCTAGAAATAAACTCACAAATAAGTGCTCCATTAATCTGTGACAAAGGAGGCAGAAATATACAATGGAGAAAGGATTTTTCTATAAGTAATGTCGTCATGGGAAACCTAATAGCCACATGCAAATGAATGAAGCCAGACCATTGTTTTACCCTACACACAAAAAATTCACTAAAAACGAATTAAAGACTTGAATGTTAGATCTGAAATATAAAATTCCTAGAGTAACACATAGGTAAGCTCCTTGCATTGGTCTCAGTTAGCTTTCTTCGGATCTGACTCTGCAGACAAGGGAACCAATGGCATATATGAACAACTGGAATTACATCAAACTAACAAGCTTCTGCACAGCAAAGGAAACTGTCAATGAAAAGGCAACCTACTGAATGGAGAAGAGAATTACAATTATACATCTGATAATGGATTAATTTCCAAAATATATAAAGAACTCATACAACTCAATAACACAAAAACGACCCAATTAAAAGATGGTGAGAGGGAATGTACAGACGTTTCCAAAGAAGCCATACAGATGACCAGTAGGCACGTGAATAGATGATCAACATCATTAATTACCAAGGAAATACAAGTCAAAATCACAATGAGGTATCGCTACACACTTGGCAGAATGGTTATCAGTCAAAATAAAAGAGATACGTGTTTTTGAGGATGTGAGAAAAAGGGAACTTTGAGCACTGTTCATGGAAAGTAACTTTTAAATGCATAAAAAGAGTATTGAGTTTCCTCAAAAATTAAGAATAGAACTGCCATATGATCCAACAATTCCACTTCTGGGTATTTATCCAAAGAAAACAAAAACATGAAAAGATATTTGTACTATGGGTATCGCAGCATTATTTACAGCAGCTTAGCTGTGAACATACCATAGATTGATGAATGGATAAAGAAGACATCGTATATGCAATCATGTGTCACATCACAGAGTTTCAGATATGATGGACAGCATTTACAACGGTGGTTTCCCAATTCCTGTCGCCTAATGATGCTATAACCTTGCTTCATTTTACACTGGCAGCGGCCTCATACATCCTGAATTTCCCACATTTTCCTTTGTGTTTGACTTAATCTCCTGTTGTTTTGCTCATTGTGGCCCCTAAACTTAACTACATCACTACTAATATTGCCAGCAGGAGCGCACATCAAGTGACTGACCTAGAAACAAAATTAAAAGTGATTAAGAATAATCAATGTGGAAGATCAGCGATAGTTATCGCTTATCAGTCAGGCATGTCCCATTCCACCATAGGTACTATTTAAAAGAACAAAACAAAGTGACAAACTGTTAAAGGATCTGCTTCACTGAAAAATAATAACTAACACAAATTTAAGAGCCTATAACAGTTATGAAGAAACTTCTAATTATCTGGATTGAGGGCTTAGACATAGAAGACTATCCTTCACAGCACCATGATGATCACAACCAAAGCAAAATGTTTATTTGTGATATTGAATGTAAAAGCTAGACTTGACAATTATGTGCAATTTATTGTTAGTTCTGGATTGTTTAAACAAATCCAAGAATCATTATTAACTAATAGTATGATAGTGAATTATGAGTCAATGAGTGCTGATATAAAGGTAGGTGAAAAGTATTTGGACTCTTTAGATAAGCTGATTGTGTAGGAAAATTACTTTCCAGAGTGACTCCAACAGGGATGAAACCTCTCTATTTAGGGAATGGATGACCAAAAGGACTTTCATCCCTGAGACAACCAAATCAAGGCGAGGTTTTAAGGATTTTAGGGACAGGATAATAGCCTTGCCTGGTGCAATGTTGCAGGCTACAAATTAAAACCCTTTGTGATTTCTAACAGGAGAACCCCAAGGCCTTCAAGTTAAACAGTAAGCATGCATCGCCAGTATGCTACAGGAGCAGTAAGAAGTCATGGATGATACAACCCATCTTTCAAGATACCCTCCTGAATTGCCAGGCCAGTGCAATGGAGAAGTGTGGTTTGGAGAATAACACACCTTTCAAGATTTTGCTTATTTTGATAATGGTCCTGGACATCATCCTTTTATTGGTGATCTTCATCCTACTATCAAAGTGGTTATTTTCCCTCTAAACATCACTTCCTTGACCTAACCAATGGAGCAAAGCGTTACAGCAGTTTTTAAGGCCTGCTACCTGAGAAGGGCCTTTGTGTGGCTGTTGCTCTAACTGAGGTAGACAGAGAGACATGATACAATTTGGGGAGAATTACAACACCTGTGGCTGCATCAGGAACCTTCCTGGACTTGGGGTGATACACCAATGAGTGTATGAATGACATTTGGAAGAAGGCACTCAAGAGCTTCATCTGTGACTTCAAAGGATTTGTCAAGAATAGGATGAAGCAAAATTCAACAAGGCTGTGGTTGAGATGTCAGCAACTATAACTTGACTGTGGATGAGGCTGACATTGAGGAGCTCCTCGAGGCAGTTCTTGAGGAACTGACCAAGGAGGAGTCGTTGGAACAGGAATACCTAGCTGAAGAAGAGGCAAAAGAAAAGGAAACGCAGGAGAAGCAAAAATTCCAAAGAAAATTCACAGTGAAGCGTTTAGCAGAAGCTTTTGCAGACCTAAAGCTCCTTAAAAAGTTTAAAAACATGGACTCCAACACCGAAAGGCTTTTATTAGTAGAGAGGAATGCTCATAATGCTTACAAGTAAATTTACAACGAAAAAAGAAATCAAGCAAAGGACCATAGACATAATTCTGAAAACAGGGACATCTCCTCAAGAAGAACCTCAGGCATTTCCTTCAGGATGCATTTCAGAAAGAGGCATTGCTACCATAAAGATGGCAGATCCACGCAAGTTATTGCCTCTGAGACCCTGGTGTGGGATAAGATATGGAAGTAGAGGAAGTGATATTGCTAAGCCTGACCCTGTTTATGTCTAGGGTATTAGGTGTTTCTGTCTTAATTTTTAATTAAAATGTTTTGAAAGTAAAACAAAATTAAAACTAAAAAGGTTATAGCTGTACAATGTACTTGTGTTTTAAGCTAAATTTTATCACCAAAGAGTTAAAAAAGCTTAAACAACTTTAAGTTTATGAAGTAAAAAAATGCTACAAGGGATCTGGTGCCTTTGTGGTTCAGGCAGCTGGGATGTGAACCATGTCAAGTCTAAGGACCCGGGTTTGCAACCCAGGGCCAGAGGGTAGCCAAAAATAAACCAACGAAAGAGTAAATAAAAGCGCTTCTTCCTCCTTTCCCTTACTTCCTTTCTCTTTTAATAAAAGTTACAAGGACTCAATTATATGGTGAAATTTAATGCTTTATATGCAGATTTTACATTGATGTACAGCTGAAACCTATATCCCTGTTGTGATTAAATGTTCCTTCAATGAAATTAATTTTTAAAAGTTATAGTAAGCGAAGGTTAATTTATTCATGATTAAAGGAAAAAAATTAAATGTAGTATACCTTAAACATACAGTGTTTGTAAAGTCTACAGAAGTGTATAGTGATATCCTAAGTCCTCACGTTCTCTCACTACTGACTTACCTAGAACAACTTCCAGTCCTACAGGCTCCATTCATGACAAGTATATAATTTTTCCTCTCTTATACTGTATTTCTTATAGCACCTTCCTATCCAGTAGATACAGTTGGATACACAAATACCATTATTACAGTTGCCTTCCTTATTCAGTGCAGTAACATGCTGTATAAATTTGTAGCCTAGAATCAATAGGTTATAACACAGAGCTTAAATGTGCAATAGGCTAAACCATCTAGGTTTATGTAAGTAATCTATACAATGTTTACACTTTGATGAAATCACCCATTGATGAATTTCTCAGAACATATCCACGTTGTTAAGCAATGCCTGAATGTATATACAATGGAGTATTACATAAACATAGAATGAAATCTTGCCATTTGTAATACTCTCTAAGATCTTCTGCTAAATGAAATAAGTTGACAGAGAAGGACAAATACTGTATGATTTCAATTATATGGAAAGCTAAAAATAAAAATAAGTTCATAGAGAATAGTTCACTGGTTTCCAGAGACAATGAGGGCTTGGGAACTGGACGAAATAGGTAAAAGGGATTAAGAGGCACACATTTCCAGTTATAAAATATGTAAGTCATGATGATGTAATCTACGTTATATAGTTCATAGGCAATTATATTGTATTGCAAATTTGAACAAGTGGTAATAATAGATGGGAAATAAACTTATTATTTGCAATGTATACAAATGTCAAATCATTATGTTGTACACTTGAAACTAATATAATGTATGCCAATTACACTTCAATAAAAACATTTCTGAAATTTGAAGACAAGAGAGATATTTTGATCATAGTTGCAGTAATCTCTCATATTTAAATACCTGGGGGCAGGGAGCAATTATTTGACTGATATAATAGATTAGTGAAATAATTCTACATGACATCCGTATTTTTCTTTTTAATGCAAAGTTTCAAAATGAAAAGTGAGTTTAATTAAGTAGAAAGATAATCCGTGATTAAATAAGATAACGAAGTACATATTGCAAGCAAAGGAACATGGTAAAAACTTAGCGCTCATGGTTTCAGGAGAACACAGTCAAATAGTTTGAGGCAAAACTTTCTTGACTGATTATTTTTTTAAAACAAGAATGCTAGATCTTATCTACTTTTTTGAGCCAGGGAAGGGGCAAGACCAAATCTTTTCCATTTTATTATCAACTGCTCTGGAAATGCAATTACTTCAAGTGTTTTGATGTCCCTTGTCAGACGTGGATAAGGGCTTGTGCTAACGATGCAGGGACACCACTGAAGTATGTGGGGTGCAGTTCTCAGAGCACACGTGCAGAATACTAATAAGCATTTAACTCTTTTATTTAGAGAAGCCTGTGGCGCCTTCAGGGAAATGTCATGTGCGATTTGCACTGATGAGGAGGAAAACCACACATGTGTGAGGGGGTCTGCTCAGAGCTTGCTGTCTTTGAATCTCTGCTGGGGTTCACTGGTACCTTAAATCCAGAGGTCAAGGCTGCCCTACCAGCTTGTTTCTGGGCAGTTTTGGTCATAGCATCTCTGTCTCAAGAGTTTAGTTTTATAAGCAACCAGGTTTTGAAAGAATGCTCACATCCTAAATGCATCCGGGACCAGGTTGTTGAATGAGAATAGCTTTTACGCCCTGTGATTTTCTCTGTATGGAGGGGGTTGGTGGATGATATTGTATGGATCAGTCGGTGTGAAGAAGATGGGAATAGGAAAGGGATCTGTAACATAACATCTCATTTGAGAATCAGATTCTTCCCAATTTGCTTCACCCCATGTAACTAAACTCCTGCCTTTCTATGACAAATTTCTAAGACTCCAAACTGAAGCCAACTTTGATGTATTTATCCTTTGTAGGAAACAGAAACCGGCCTCTAGTGGAATCCTTATTAAGAATAAACAGGGAAGAAGAGAGGCAGAATAAAGGGGAAAAAAGCCTAAAGTTCAGTAGACCTCAAAACTTGCAATAAGATTTAAAGAACTGAATGTGTCCTCAGCATATGATAGAGAGATATGATTATAACAAAAAAACTGGGTACAAGGGTCTTCAATTTCCTGTCCCCACTATTTCCCAACATGACCAATGTTGATTATTGTAATAGGGCCAATGATAGACACACCAACAGTAAATATCTGCAGAAATGAATCCATGAAATATTTTTCACAATGCACTTAACCTCACCAGCATCTGATGTCCCATCCGTGCTCCTTATTTGCTTCCGATCCATCTCCTAGGTATTTGCAGGAGAATCAAGTAATGACTCTTAAGGACTGGAAAGCAATTACTTCAGCAAGCACATATGAATGTGTATATCTCCATTTTATTGGAAGTCAATCAATTATATTTTATATGCTACCCCTGATCTTGTCTGGTTTTAAAATCACTAAGATGACCTTTCTGCACCCTACCAAATTGGCTTCATTTTATTGACAAGAGGCTTCTCATTTAGTTTATATTAACAGATTCAATTTCCTCAAACTCCAAATGCCTTATTTTTTAAAACAATGAGAAAGATATGCTTTATATTATGTAATTTTCAGTTTCCATTTAATGAATTGTTTGGCTAATTTTCTTTTAGGCAAATAAACAAATTAATTTATACAAGCTATTAATACCAATTATTAATGCTTTTCATTTTGTTGGTTTCGGCAATCTCTGCATGACACATTCTGCAACAAAATGGAAATTGATTTCACCAAATTTGGCAATACTGCAGAGTTCTGTAACCTTTGCAGTGATGCTTATTTGAAAGTCTAGGTTTAATTATCTCCCCCCCCCCCAACTTTTATTTTTGTCTACATCTCAAGATGCTGATGGGTAACAGTCCTATTACACTTGACAGTCAAAAGAAAATTCATCTCCAGTGTTCCTACACTGCCCTTGATGCTTGTCACATAAGGAGATTTTAATATGCCCACCAGGAAAGCATTAGCCTAGCTTATCTATATCTTAGTGTTTATATGCAGGAGAAAGTAAGTGAGTCTTTCAGCTACAAGTCAGTTTAGGAAGCAGGCTTCCTGGGCAGAACAGAACCTGATTTGGTCACTTCTCTTTGAGACTGGAATTAATGGCCTACTGGGATTCAGGATCCTTTCAAGCAGAAGAGCTTGGATCTCCTCTCTATTACAATGCCTTTAATGTGACTTTTCAGTTATACCTTTTTTGGTGTCTTCTCATTTTATCTGTCTCCCACCCCCACCCATGGGCTCTCCAATCCTCTCTTCTATTGTGAGGCTTCTGCTTACTCAGACATCTGAATCCTTCATGACTATAGGTTTCTGGACTCCTGCTCCTTCTTGAACTCATGACCTTTCTTTTACTCCTACTGCACAAACTGGTTGCTCAGCACTTCCTTGTTTCGGAAACCATTTCCACCTACACAGGTCCCAGTCCAGGTTAGCTACCCCTGGTTGAGGGAACTGTGGTCCACTGGTGGGGAAATGGAGTACCACTCCCAGGCATGGCCCCCTGATGCTGTCCTGTGCACGGAAGCTAGGTGGGGCAGTTTCCCTTATAAGTGGTGATGGATGGGCTAAGTACTATAATTGGTCAGGACCCCAAGTAAGTCATAAGGGCATACTTTTGAGGGTCTTTTTAAAGGTAAATGTGGGACGTAGGGACTATAGGGAACTTTCTCTCTGTATCTCTTCTGGCTTCCACATTCCAGCTTTTTGCAACATCAGTTTGAATCCATCATCATTTGCGTTTCAATGGCTGTCACATTTCAGTGGTTTAAATTTTTGAAGATAAGTAATGTGGGAAACACTTGGTGTTCAATATTGTGGACAGTGGTAGCTATGTTAATAAAAGGATAAAATCCAGAATCACAAAGAAGGTGACAAAGCTGACAGCCCAGAATGCTTACTTTCCTTTTGTGGCTGACTTTTTTATCAGTTGCTTTTAATTTTCAAATCAACAACTGGTCATGAAGCATACCAGGAGGCTGCAAGCCCACGGTTACTCTAACTAGGGTAGGGAATAGGAATGTATGCGGTTATTATTATATGTACAACATTTAATTAAATCTCATGGATGTGAAGTCTATCTTGAATGCATCTGAATGTAACTCACTGCATATTTGCTGGTCTGGCTGTTGTGATAATTGATAGAACCTTCATCAGTCTCTCTAAGTAGCCATACTAAATCAGGAGACAGATGTGGTTCCACTTTTGGAGACTTATGATGTAAATATCTTAATGCAGCATTTCCAATTTCCTGCTGATCTTGCTGGTAGATCTATCTAACACACAGAGGCCAGACTGGTAAAGCTTGCTTTAAGGAAGATTATTAATGTAACGAATAAACAATATAGCTTTATTGGGTCAATATTCAATTAGACCTTTTTGTGTTTATCCTGATTTTTTAGAAGGTAGAGTTACATTTCTTTAGTATGCTCAAAGAGGATTTATTTTTCCTGGAGGGAAATTTCTGAGAAATGTTTGATACTGCAAGGTAACCAGTTTTTTTTTAAAACATAAGCCAAGGGGGTAAAGGTGTTTAGCAAAATGATAGAAATAATGAAAATCGAAACCTGATCAGAAATGTAAATTCTTGCCTCTGCATAGCCCTGTAGTTCATGTTTCAGTAAAGCTTCGGGGCAAGGCTGTGAGGAGCAGCCTGGTTTCTAGAAACCAGGATTTCACCAGAGATAATCTAAGCAGTCTGTCTTTCTGGGGGATGTGACCTCTGTGTAGTTCCTACCATATTGTTATAAGGTCTCCATGCTGTCAAGCACTGGGCATGCCTGACTGGGCTTCTTTCCCCTCAGTGTGATTGGTCTTGCTACCCCTATAATAGATGAGGGTCCTCCTTGCCCTTTGGATTTTCTAGTGGGTATGGCGGAGGTAGAAGTTCAAGTGGAGATCTCACATAATACCAGTTTTCTGGATCATTTGATTTATTTAAGTACCTATAATGCCAAGGCCCCTGGGCGTTCATCCAACCAACTGCTTATGTTTCCACAAATAATGTCAGTTCTGGACTCAACTGAATTAGACCAAGGGCTGGCTGAAGGGTTCTCTCTCTTGTTCCCTGAAGGTCAAGAGATTTGAACTATGGGCATATAAAAGCATTTTCAGAAAATTACTCCAAGATCAAAATTTCAGAAACACAATTTCATTCAACATTTTAAATGAATACATTTTAATAATCTCTATGTAGGTTTTCTTTTGATCTAGACAAAGGAGCTCTAAAATTGATGTGGAAGAGAATTAGAATTTAACTTAGCTGATTAAGCCTAATAGATTTACATTAAAAGGCAAAGTCCAACAAGCTAATGTCCAAATGGCAGTAAAGAATTCACAGATTGATGAATTACATTTTCAAATGCAAAGGTCAAGAAGGAATTTAAGTAGGTGTTTGAAAATTCAAATTTCTGATTATTTATTCTTGAAACTTAATGATTAATATAAACATATACTAGTTAAAATGTATAAATCATTAACCTTAGTCACTGAAATGAGCCAACATCATAATCAATGAATCATATTTATTCTTTCCTGGCCAATAGGAGAAGTGTCTGGGCAATATTTGTAATGGACACTCAAGATAGGGGGCAGTCAATTCTAATTAGCCTGGGATATGGGGATCTCCTGGGTAGCAGGATGCTCACATCATCATCATGTAGAACAAACAGATATTACTGCATATAACTAATAAGCCATCTTGGAAATGCTCAGCACACTCACTTTGAGGAAATTTGGAGATCCAACAATGTGAATGTCATGCTAATTATTTCTAAAAACTCCCCCAATGTGCTGCTTTCTATAGGAAATGGTTCCCTAAGTTCCTCTGTTCTATCCATACTCTCCCCAAGATATACTGCTTTCTCATTTCCTACTGCTTGCTCCTCTTAACACCACTCCGTACTTAGAAGGCAGTGCATGGCTTTTCCTACATCAATCCTCTTCCTTAATTCTCTGTAACTAAGACCATACTATAAAGTTTGAACAACACTCCATCAAAGGTTATATGATCTTGGACAGAAAGTACAAGCAGGATAATTGACCACTGATTCTCAAAATACAGGATCACCTCATAGTACCCTGAGACATCCATTCCTGCCTTTCTTCCCTTTGCCAGAGGTCAGTTCATCACCACTATCTTGTCCACAACATCCAGACCCACCTTTACCCCACTGGGAATCTTAATGCTTTAATTGCTTGCAGATACATCTGTACTGGGCACAGACAAAGGAAAGTTTTTCTTTCCTCTTTTAATTTATAATCTGTCTTCCAGAGCTTTGTTCCTGCCCCAGAGGTTGTCTCATCTTGGAATGACTGTAAAGAAATATCCCCTTTATTCAAGGGTCCTCATCTCCAACTATTATGGTACATTGATCTAAAAAATAATTATAGAAAAATCAGTGTTAGCTAGGATGGAAAAACCAAGACTATACTGACAAGACCATTCTTTCTCTTATTATAGATACTAATTTGGGGTAATGGTAGTGATAGAAAAATGTAAAAGTCAGGAGGAAGAAAAGATCAAAATTATGTTTGGAGTCATTGTCTTTTAGTCCTGAGTGTCGTATTTCTCCCTCTGACAGCAGCTAGTCAACTAAGAGGACAGGTATTATCTGAGAGAGTAAGCAGTGTTTAAATACTTTTTTTCACTGGCCTATATGAAACCTGGGTTTTTGCTGGATCTTTTGTGGGATGAAAAGGCATTTTGTCTTAGCTCTGTTGTTTTCCTTCTTGGTATACACATCGTTGGTGTTGCCTTATGTAACACTAGGAGAAGTCATGTGCTGTGTTGAATAACCTCTCTGAGCTCTCAGTAGGCCTAGGCTGTGAAGTCATCTTTACTTCTCCTTATGCTAAAAGCTAGGTGGACAATATTTTTTGGCAATTTTTTTTCATTGGCTACCATAGTTGTTACTAGTTTATTTTTTCCCACGAGACTGAGTATGTTGCTTATAAGAAGGGAAGTACCATAGTTTAAATGGACCTTTTCAGGTATATCATTCATTGATTCAGCACATACTTAAAGAACATGACAGTTACCAGAATACGGAAGGTGCCACCGATAGAGTCTCTTTCCCCAAAGAACTGAGCTGAATGAAGTCAGAGGTATAAAGAAATGAAAGAGACACATCCCTCTTCACAGTTCACATTTGTTTTGCTTTCCCAAAATCAGACCCTGAGAAAAGGATTTCGGTGTCAATCTCCCTCTTTCTCTCTTTTTCTTCCACTCCCTCCCCTCTGGATTAGTCCCAGGAGGCACTATGAAGCAGGGCAGGAAACAGGAGCAAAGTCTCTAAGAAGAATATGAATGAGCAGGTTACTGTGGACAACTGGGGCTCAATCCCTGTCACCTAAAGAGACCATATTCATCACACCACAGAATCATCTCATTGAGGAGTGAGGAATATGATGCATTTATCCACCAGTTCCTGAGTGTGAATGCCCACCACTTTGGGACTGCCCTGTGCACTGACTGAACTTGTACCTCTTCATTCCAGGGAGTTGCTCACAGCTTTCTTATGTGCAGGAATTGTCTGCATGTGACCTAGGTTGGCCAGGGGCTATAGGCAGGGCAATCGACTTCTGCAGTTCAGGGCAAAGAACAGCATTCGTTACTCTAAATATTCATGCTAAGTTTCATAGAGTTTTATTCTGGCAATTACAAATCATATTCTTCTCTCCTTCATGATCTCCTCCTGGGATTTCTCCAAGAACTCTAGCAGTGTCCACTGTGCCCTGGAATCTAGGCATAATCTTCTACTGACAGAAATCTAAGAAACATGTTCAGTCTACTGATACTTCTCTTATTTATTGTTTGGTAGTTGTCTCTGTCTATATGCTATGAAAACACAGATATGAGGCAACAGGTATATGACAGCCATTGCTGGAAACTCTGCAGTGGTGTGGCAAAGGACATGGCACTGAGGTCCAATAGCTAGGCACCTGGGATAGAGGTGAGTCCTTACCTTCCATTGTTTTGCCATGTAAAGGCATTCCAAACCTCCCCAGGACTGGGCTCCCCAAATTACCACCTATTCTGGGTTTTAAGTACACACATTTCCCCAGGCATTCCCATGATAATCAAGAGAGTGGATGGATGTGGGGGATTTCTAGCCTTTGGATTACAACTAAAATGAGCTCCTCTCTTACCAACTCCAAGTCCTAGCTCTTGAGATCAAATGCGGCTCTCTGCTTTTCAGTCTCAAGAATCACCATTCTTTTCTATGGTAAATGTTACTATTATTTAAAGCTAAACCACCATCTTCTCACAGAGCTCTGTATTTCATAGAGGAGCACTGAAAAAAAAGTAAATTTAAGTAAACTCCTACTCACTTCCAAGAATAATTCTTGTGGTACAGGGTAGTTTTCTCTGTACCCAATAAAGTTCTAAGACTCTGAGAGAGCCAGGGAGTTAAGGATGAGGACAAGAATGTGGTAAAATAAAGATAAAGGTAGATAGATATGGAAAATCCAAAGAATTCACACAACCCCTTTGGAGATCAAATGCAGAGAAAGTTAGAAAGAAAGCTGAAAAGACAGAGGAAAGGTAGAAAGAAGAAAGAGAAGAATAAGAGAAATCCTACTGCAAATGTTAATGAGAAAAACAGCACTCACATCTGAGAAAAATATCTTAATGTCCACAAAGGAAATGATTGCAAAGTACTATGGCTACAAAGGGTCTTGCAGAGAAGTACTTGGTGACCACAGGGATGTGGGGGTACAGGAATTGTCAATGCTTCTGTTTGGGTAATGCTTTATCGTTGTATCATTTTTGGAGGTGAAATCTGGATATTTGTCCTTCAAGATCTCTGCTAGTTATTTCCATATATTGAATATATTGCCAAGTCACAATATTTTTTCTTTCAAAGTGTATATTTATATACCAATTTCCTTCTTCTCTTTGAACTGAGATATAATTTGTTCCTTCTGTTTTCTATTGAACTGGAAAAGCTATTAACACTACAGTCATAGGAAATAGCAGTATGAAAAGAAGACTGAAGAGAAACTCCCAATGGTGCAACTTGTGCCAACTGTGACATCCTGATTTATTGTACTAGAGTGAATAATATGCCAAGATAAGCTGTGTTCAGTACAGTGTCAGTAGAAGCTGTTATGGATTGAGTGCTTGAGTTTCCGCAAAATTCATGTGCTGAAATCTTAGTCACCCAATGTGATGATATTAGGAGATGAGGTCTTGGGAGGTGATTATGTCCTGAGAGTGGAGTCCTCATGAATGGGATAGTGTCCTTACAAAAGGAATGCCAGAGAAGACTCTGGCTCTCTTTGTCATGTGAAGTACAATGAGAAGTCAGAAGTCTACAGTTTGGAAGAGGGCCATCACCAGAACCTTCTACATGGCCACCTTGATCTGACTTCCAGATTCTGGAACAGTGGGAAATAAATTTGTTGTTCATAAGCAAGCTGATGTATGATATTTCATTACTGCAGCCTGAACTAACTAGGACAGAAATCAGCTACTGAATGTGTCTGTGTTTCTACAAATGCTGCAACAATTTTTTTAACCTGTGAATCTAGTTAACTGACAAGCTTGACAAAGTTTAGTGAGCTAGTAAATTCTCTTTAGCCTGGAAGCAATAAGAATCTTTTTCAGGGCAGTCCTATTCAAAACTTAGCTTTAAGAGTTAATTTGACCATTTTTCTTACTCATGGAATTACTTTAACTATTTTCAAGAGGAGCAAATGGAGGAGATGAACTATGACACAATCATTGACCTTAGATTCAAAGGTGAAATTTCAATATCTTTAGTAGACTATCTTAGTTGTCTTTGTTTACCTATGTACTTACATCAATTTATTCAACAAGTATCTCTGTATGTTAGAATCTGAGGGTGCAAGCAAGGTTTATTGATATTTGCAGTTTAAGAGCAGCACTTACACTTAAGGGGAGACTAAAAAGAATACAGGTATCAAAATATCAAAAAGAGTAGATGGAAGGAGCACCCACTATATTAGACATGTGATTGACTTTATTTTCAGAGAGTCTTTTTTTGGAAAATTTATATGAATAAATCATTGTACTCTGTTACCTTTGTGTGATAAAGAGATTTTAAAAATTATACTGTAGGTTGCATGGTTATTTTGCACATATGAAGGAGGCTGGCCTGTTGTCTTAATGAAATGTGCTGGTCATATTGAGTTCAGGTTCTAATATGTACGAGCTTCTTCAGTCTTACTTCATTTGATCCAAAGTATGAAAAGTGCAGTAAGTTTCTCCAGAATGTGTTTTTAAATCACATTCAGTATAATAATCCCATTGCAAAAGGGCCTCTGGGCACACGCCGATGCTGCTTCTGAACAAACTCAGAACTATGCTGATTGATAAAAGTAGTTCTAAAACTAATTCTCCTTAAACTGAAAAACGTCTCCACCTGTACATTAAAGTTATTATTTTGACCTGCCTAGGGATAGTTGAAGAATATCAAAGCTAGATAAATGACAAGAGTATAAAAAATATTTTTGCACATTGGATATTAAGGTGGAATTTCTCATCAGCCTATCCAAGCCTAAGTCGGAGACCTTAAGAAGAATTGCATAGTTCTCACAAATAGTTTTGCTGCCAGAATGCTTTTGAAGTGGAAGAAGTTAAAACACTCAAGATAACTGAGTTCTCTTCCTCTAAGGGACCTCCAGAACTTGTTTCACTATGTTTCAATCGTTCCAAAAATTTTGCTCTATTTTCTAAGTATCCATAATCACTCGAACTCTTTTCTCCATATTTCTTGGTACATCTCCTAATTTCTCTTCTCATTCCAAAATACTTCCCCTGTACTTTTTGGCTCATTGAATTTCTTATCTCTCCAAGTTCTATCTATTTAATACCCTATTCTAATCCCAGTTCTTTGACCTCCTTAAAAACAAAACCTCTCTCCTCTTCATGGTCTAAATCTTTCTTTAGTAGAAGCTACCAAATTAAAACTCTTAGTTTCAATGTTAAATCTGTTGATAATTCTTGATTCTACATAAGGATCACCGGTGCTTCTGCTCCTATTGCCACCTGTTTTCAAATTCATCATGGCCTTCATTTCAGTGATCACAATACTTTTTCAAAAGTGGTCAGTCCCTTTGTGTCTTTACTTGGTTCTGTATCCATCCTTAATTTATTCCTACATGGGATAGCAAACTACATTCAATTCTTGGTCAGGTTCTACCTCTGTCATGCTGTGCTGTTAAAATTTCCAATGATCTCCAACCACACCACCAATCTTGCTAGAAAATTATGAAAATAATTTTTCTACAACAAGAAAATCCTACTTATTTCCTAATAGAGAAACATTCCTGCTTTTGAAAATAACAATTCATTACCCTCCACTGTCTTCTTAAGCCTTTCCTTTTACTATTCAGTTGGCACCAGTTTATATTTGACTGAGAAATCAAAAGGTATTAAACAGTTTGAAATTTCATGACAGAGTCTAAAAGTCAGTCTTCATCAGTGCCTATCTTCTCTTCTTCCTCCCTTTTATTGTGGATTTACTAAAGATAAACATCTCCTCTTTTTCATTAGATGCTATCTCCTTTCTTTTCTGCATCTCCAAGCTTTCTATACTAATTTTTTTCAAAAATCTATAATAAAAAGTTAACTGAAACTAAAATTCACTGGGTAAATTTAATAGTGATTGAAGATGTCAAAACAGTGTATCAGTGAAATTGAAGACAGATCAATAAAAAGTATTCAATCTGAGCATGCTCAGGTGGCCTAGCAAATATGACCATTGGATATAGTCCACATATATCCCAAGGTCCCAGGTTGTGACCCAGTGCACCGGTGGGAAGCAACCAAGATGAACAATTCAAATAAATGTTTCTTCCTCATCTCTTTTCTCAACTACTTGCCTACTTGCCTTCATTCCTGCCTGCACCTTTCCTTTAAAAAAAAAAAAGTTAAAAAAAATAGATTCAATCTGGAAAACAATGGAAAAATATGGAAGAAAAAGGAACATAGCCTTGGGAGCCTATAGGACATATCAAATGGTCTAATGTGTATGTAATTAGAGTTCAAGGCAGAAAAAAAGAGTATGCGGTAGACAAAGAAATGGTTTAAATTTCCCCATTTAATGAAAATTGTCAACTTAAATATTCAATAAAATTAGTAGTCCTCATATAAACGCAAAGAAAGTCACACTTAGACACATGAAGATCAAACTGCTGAAATCCAAAGATAAAGGGATAATCTTGAAAACAGCCAGAAAAAAAATTCCATTACAGAGGGGAATGATGATATGAATGATGGCTGACCTCTCCATCCAAAATAACGGAGACCAAAACATAATGAAACAAGATCTTGAAAGTGAGAGAAAACTCCAAACTTCTCTATGTGGTATTTTATATCTAATGATTTCATTTTTCTTTAAAAAAGATAGAATAAAGGTATTTTCAGATAAATGAAAGCTAAGAGAATATGTAGCCTGCAGAATTAAACAAAAGAAAAGCTAAATACTTCAGATTAAGGAGAAATGAAATTATATGTAAACTTAGATCTACAGGAAGCAATGAGAAGCATACTTATGGATAAATATAAAATATTACAGAGGACCAACAAATGAAATTATACCATTATGAAGTTTACATATGTAAATTGGTGGTGTGAAGTATGAAGGAGGAAATATGAGGAAAAAGAATGAAGTATGTGATGTGAAATGTGAACTGATACAACAATTAAATCTAATGAGCAGTCAAAGTTGAAAAGAATATTCTGTTTACTAGATGGTTTGATTTGTTTCCAGAACTTTCCCTGAAAGTCAACTCTATGTTGCTATATCTCAAATTTGCAAGTCTAACTTTAGATATCTCTTTAAAAAATCTAAACTGGAGATTTCCAGTTGTGTAATAGACATAGAAATATGCTCAGTGGCATTTCAAACAAAAACATAACCAAAATGTATCGAAAGCATGACTTTCTAGTAACATTAAAAGGATTTTTAATAAGTAAAAGAAAGCCCACCTAGAACTAAAGGACATTACACAAAGAGAAATAAGTTAGAAGGAGAAATACAAATACCAGAAGATCTCATTCATGTGTAGAATATAGAGAAATAAAGCAAAGGAACAGACAAAACAAAAACCAAGCAACCGACATGGACAAATGAGGTCATAAGAAGAGATAACAGCTGGGCAGCAAGAGCAAGTGGTGGTAGAGTCCATTGGACAGTGGTGAAGGACTTTTGCTATTTGATGGCAGACAGTGTGCTGTCATATATTTGATGAATGGCGAACCAGCATATATGGGTTTGTATTATTTTGTAAATCAAAGTTACCTCAGCAAACAGTAAATTAAAATAAATACAACTTATCTAGTAGCAAAGACATCAAAAATAGAAAACGTGTGTGTATGTATGTGTATGTGTGTATGTGTGTGTGTGTTTCCTGGAACAAATATCCTGGGAGTTTTCTCTAAAAGTAAAACAAAACACAAAAAAGTTTACACAAGTAAAAAACCAAAATATAGTAGGGGCGAAAATGAATGGTGATACTCTGCTCAGATTTTTATTTGTTCAGGATTTATGAATTAGTAATTATTTCCATGATTGCACAAAGGTTTATAGTTACAACTGTTGAATCCAATTAACTGCTGAGACTATTTGGTACAGCGATTTTTTTTTTTTTTAATTTAGTCATAGCAAGAAACTCTTATTAAAATTTCAAAATATATCTAAGCTGGCTTCTAGATTTTTCCTTTATGTTTCTAAGATGATAAGTCTAGAAATGGCTTATTGATTCAATAAATACTTATTGAATGCCTACTATAGTCCAAGCAATGGAATATTATGGAGGTTGGGCATATAATAATGAAAAAGTCAAAGTCTTTGCTTTGCGGAGTTTATCTTCTAGTGTAGGGAGACAGTAAGTAAGCAAACAATCCAGGAAGAGAATTTCTAGAGGAAACTACAGCAGCATAAGGAGAATGAAGAGGGTTGGAACAGGTAGTCAATCAGAAAAAATATTTTAGGGAGTGTGTTTACCAAAGTCCTCTCTGAGGATGTGACATTTGCACAAAGGTCATTACAGTGTTTTGTGTTGAAGTCTGGTTTGTCTTATATTTTATTTCCAGACAGTCATCAGTTGGTTTCTCTGGAAGCAGATGCTGTAACAGACATTTGAGGCATGATGTTAGAGATCAACACTTATGAAAGGAAAAGAGGAGGAGGCAGGACTGGGCAGAGGGAGATATTGAAGTGTCATGTCTGGTTTAACCTGAGTTTATCACATAGGGCTTTTAGAAAGCATTTTTTTTTTTTTTAATCTAGTATCTGCCCATGGGCACATAGGTTGTTTCCATATTTTGGCTATTGTGAATTGTGCTATTATGAACATAGGGATGCATATATATTTTCATATTAGTGTTTTAATAATCTTTAGATAAATATTAAGTAGTGGAATTGCTGGGTTATATGGTAGATCTATTTTTAATTTTCTGAGTAATCTCCATAATGTTTTGTATAGTGGCTGCCCCAGTGTACATTCCTAACAGCAGCATTCCTTTTTTCCACTCAACACTTGTTTCTAGTCATTTTAATATAGGCTGTTCTCATAGGTGTGAGTTGATATCTTACTGTGGTTTTGATTTGCAATTCCCCTATTAATAGGTGATGTTAAACATTTTTTCATGTGTTGTTGGCTCTCTGTATGTCTCATATTCAGTGGAATACTGTTCAATTATTTTTAAAAGATGAAAATTTCCTTTTGCAACAAAATGGATGGAACTTGAGGTAATAACACTAGGTAAAATAAATCTGTCGGAGAAGGGTAACTACTAGATGGTTTCACTCACGTTTGAAATACAGAGAAACAAAACAAATGAACAGAAAAAAAAATACAACAAAAACAACTTATACTCTGAAATCAGGAAATGGTGGGGACAAGAGATGGGAGAGAGAACAGTGGGTAGAGGGGGTCGGTCCACTTGACAGTGGTGGGTGACACTGGGACTCTGGTGGTGGGTGAGGTGTGATACACATTTATCAAGGTGTGACTGTATTACTGAAACTTAAATAGTGTTTTATAACCACAGGTACATCAACTGAAGGAAAAAAAAAGCATTTTATTGTTATAACTCT
This sequence comes from Solenodon paradoxus, assembly GCA_004363575.1. Lineage (NCBI taxonomy): Eukaryota > Metazoa > Chordata > Mammalia > Eulipotyphla > Solenodontidae > Solenodon > Solenodon paradoxus. Next base: position 93,167 of record RJWH01000786.1, on the reverse strand, counting down.
GCATATCCAGAAGTTAAAAAAATCAATACTGCTAAGTGAATCATTGAATTATTTAATGAATATCAACTAAGTAACATGAGGGTTACTGGGTATGACGATATAAGTTTTCTGCCTCATGGAACCCTCATGTCCAAGGAATAGACTTGTACATGAATAATTTCAATTCAACATGGAAGTTAAACAGGGGGTCTTGGAGTACATCAGAAGATATGGATAAATGATGCACCTAGAAATATATTTTGTAGCTTAACTGACCTGGCAGGCTGATCGATATGCAGCCTTTCTCAAAAATCAAATATTCTTCTAGAACACTCTTATAATTATATTTTGGAGGAGGCAGAAAGTTGATAAGGCCTGCTTTTAGAATTGCTCAAATCTACAACATCTCTCTTTTTCTTTGTCATTCAGAACTCTGGAACTTCTACTGATAAGCTTTTGGAACATTTAAACAAATAATGAATAAACAAAATGTTCTTTCAGGTAAGAGAATAGGCCTAGTATTATTTTTCCACTTAAGCCATTACAGGTACACCTGCATATAATGCATAGGTAAATAATTTCCCTACGCTCGAGACATTGCTCTGAAAAAGACCAGTATGAAGATATTTAGAAGTTATTTATATGGCACAATACAGTTTACAGAGTCTGTTTGTTCTCAAGTAATATCTCAAATTCTGTTAAAAGGGACCAAAGAGATAACCTTTCCAACCCAAAATAAAAGAAATCCGGAATTTCTAAAGACATGAAAAGGTAAAATAAGAAATGGAATAGAAAATAAACCTACTGAAGGAAACTGAATAAAATTTTCTTTTAGAAAAATTCAGAAGCTTTAATTTAGATAAAGCATATATATGCAATTTAACTATTATAATTTAGTTTCCGATGCACTGCTTTTTCTTTATACAAATAACATTCATTAAAGAACTCCAGAATATTTGAAAAATTATAAATACTACTATATTTTTACAAGCAAGAATTACTACCTTATCTTAGTCTTATTCTAGTATCATGCTTTTCTGTTTAATTTAGAAAATCGGCATCTTTTCATTTCACTATGTAACAGAGATGAAAGGGAAATTCAGTTCTAGAATGGAAGATTCACATAGTATCAGAGAATTTTTTATTTTAATAGCTGTGAATTTGAAGAGTGACTAGATTATGAAGTTCTTAAGTTAAATTTTGGCACTGCTAGCTCAAGGAAACTTAATCTATGTTAGTCTTTAATCCTATGGGAGAGAATTGATTTATATCCAGAAGAGGACATAGTGAACTCATGTACCTAGAACAACTGTACTTATCTCAAGATTTTTAGTTTTTAACATGAGTGCTGAGGGAGTCTGGGAACAAAAACCTCATTATTGGAATTGTTATAGCTTCTAATTTCTTCTTCCTCTGGTGCCTTCCTGATTTAGGCATGCCTTTACTGAGAATCCTATTGAGATAACTGCTGCCCAGAAAGATTGAGTCAAAGCTTTCACTGTCTGATCAAATTTGTCCTCAGATTAAAATAATGTTAATTTGTCCAGCAGTAGGCAATTTTTAGACTGGAAAACTGGGGCATGTTAAAAGTATACACACATGGGCATGACCTAGTAGAGAAAGCAAGTACATCCGCTGCCTCCAGATTGAGCACAGTCCACATATATCACAGGGATCTGTGTTCATGTCCTGGGGCCACAGGGAACAACCAAGATGAACAACTAAATAAAAGTAAATAAAAATGTTTAAACGTGTTCCTGTGGCTTTTTGAGACCATAATTGAAGAAGAAAGATTTTTCCCTCAAGTCTGTTGGACTACTTGTCAACCCTCAAATATGTTTGGACAGGATCCTAATACTGTGTTTCACTTCTGCGCCTTTCCTGTGATGACATGTTTGATATGTGACTTTTTGTATGAGGAATGGCAAAGTAGAGACATTGACAAGGTTTCCTATGTGGTTGTTAAAACATGGTGATATTAGGGTTCAATGTGTGTGTGACCTTGGGCAGAGACTGTAACAAGTTCACACGATAATACACTCAATGAAAAGCCTTTCATCTGACAGGTACAAAGCTAGATATTTCCATCCCCCTCACTGACAATGATTTAAGTCCATAAAATCGCTTTGCCAAGAAATGACTTTCCTAATTAATATTTCCCCATGACATAATTTCTTTTGCTGCTGCATGAAAGAAGTCAGTCATACAGAGGATTACTATACAGTCCATACTGGTCTTTTGTTTATTACATGAACAGTGAAACAAATTTTAGTGTGTGAATTTTTTATTGTTTTCAAACAATGTGTAGGCTGAGATAATAGTGAAATATTAAAGATTTGCCAAAAACAGACTAGATTTGGGAGATCTGCCTAAAATAGCATTCAAGGACAGTCTCTGCTTTGCTTTTAAGAGAAACAATTATCTACTGAAGCAATGCCAGTAGGGAACCCCACAGCACAGTGATGAGGCGGAGGCAACTCGGCATGGGATTGAGAGATGGTATTGGAAAGATTGCCCTAGGAATTCCAGCAGCCCTGTGACTGAAGGTAGGTTGAGAGGGATGCCAGCAGCTGCTGAGACTCAGGCAGGGGTAGCAACAGAGCTGATGGGCAGGGCAAAGAAAGCAGGGTGACCAATCCCAACTCAAGTCCTGTGTCGGGGAGAACTAAAATTGTGTGGTGGCACGCGTGTTTGACTTGGGTGATACCCCAAAAGGAGGCGTTCAGGAGTATTCACACTGGTTGAGACCCCCACAAAGAGGACCAGAGAAGACCAAGAGAAGATGAAACACTCTCCTACCCATCAGGATCTGCCCTCAAGCAGTGAAGGGCACCAACAATAGGATTGTGTGCTGAGACCCAGGTCTAGGATTCAGAGAAGTGCTGACTCTGATACAATCGCAGGAATAAATCTCCTCCACAATGTGGTCCACAACTACAGCTACCTCCCCGCAGCATGCTGTGACCCTTTCCCCTATCCAGTAGCCATTACCCACCCGGATGAATTGGCTAGTGATCTCATTAAGGAGGACTGCTAGGATCAAAAATATAAAGTCACAGCACCACCTGATAATGAAACAAAGATACATAGCTCAGTTTCAAGGCACTTATGGAAGAGAGCACATATTCTGAGATCTCAAGGTATTATGATCACAAGGAGAAAACTACACCTCTCCAGAAACCAAATTTGAAGACATCGAAGATCATTATTTCATTTTAGTGGATAAAGAATTTAAGTTATCTCTTTAAGTTTCTTTATGATTACTACAAGAAAATTCAGAAAAATAGTTAAAAGAATTACAAGATGACACAGCAAGTCAAAGAAATACAAGACAAGTAACAAATCAATAAACTTAATACAACAAGCAGAGGGCAGAAACTGAAACTTCAAATAAGAAACTGGTTCACCCTGGTGGATCAGGTGTTAAGTTGGCAGCTCTGGCATAGAACATGTAAAGCCCAGGGACATCCTTCTTAACCTGGATCGAAGGGTAACAACCTAAATAAATACATATACACATAAATACAATTACTTCTTCCTCCTTTTTCTTCCTTCCTTCCTCTTAAAAAAACAAATAAGAAGCTAAAAGAGATTCAGGATGTGAAGAATGCAATAAATGAGATGAAGAATACTATAGAAAGCTATAGAAGATGAATTGACCAAATGGATGAATGGAATCATGGTCTGGAAAATAGAAATGTATACATGAGCCAGGTGGACCAAGAGAAAAAAGTAAATATTGATAAACTGAAGAAATATTCCAAGAGCCATCTAACTTTACTAGGAAAGGAAACATAAGAATAATGGATATCCCAGAAGATGAAGAGTGAGAGAAGGGAACAGAGAACTTACTCAAAGACATAAAAGCTGAAAACCTAACAAACTTGGGAAAAGAACTGAATATATAAGTCATTTAAAAAGAACTCTTGACTAAGTGCAAAGACAACTATATTGAGACATATAATTGTAAAGCTATTAAAAGTCCAAGACAAAGAAAGAACATTAAAAGTGACAAGGGAAATAAAGCTGGCATGATGAAAGGTACTCCCCATTAGGCTATCATCAGACTTCTCAGTAGAAACTTTACAGGCCAGAACAGTGGAGCAACATATTCAAAATAATCTAAAATTAAAAAATTGTAAGTCAAGAATACAAAATCCTGCAAACTCTTTCAGATATGAGGGAGAAATCAAGGTTTTCCCTGGCAAAAGCTAAAGGACTTTATTACCATGAGACTTTCCTTACAAGAAATGTTGAAAGATGTTTTTTCTGTCTAAATTAAAAGAAAGTTCACAAAAAGCTAAAGACGGCAATAGACAAAATCAGCAAGCAAAAATCAAAATGGCAGCAGCAAGCCCTCATAGATCAATACACATGCTGAATATAACTGGACTTAATTCATCATTTCAAAGGTACAGGGCGGCAGGATGTATTAAACAAAACCCAACTATATGCTATGTACCTGAGACTCACTGAAGCTATAGGACACAAATAGATTTAAAGTAAAGGGATGAAAAATGGTACTCAAGACCATTGCAAACATATTAAAAAGCAGGAACTTATCAGATAAAATAGACATCTAGCAAAAAAAATAAGAGACAAAAATTGACATCATAAAATGATAAAGGAGTCACTACAACAGGAAGACATAAAACAAACACACACATACACGTATATATCTTACAATGGAACACACAAATATGCCAAGAAAACAATAACAGACCTAAAGGAAGACCTTGATAGTTACACACTAATAATAGGGATGTAACATAACACAAATAATAATGGATATATCCTCCAGATAGGAAATCAACAAGGAAATAGCAGCCTTAAATTACAAATTAGAGATTGATTTATAGATATCTATAGAGCATTTCTCCTCAAAAATAGACTGCACATTCTTTTCAAGATCACATGAACATTCTCAAGGATGGATCATATGTTGAGACAGAATAAATTACAATAAACTAACAAAACAGGAATAACAGCAACCATCATTTTAGATTATAATGGCTTGAAACTAGAAAACAACCAAAAGAGGAAAGAGAAAAACAGCAAAGAAATGTACAAAAGACAACATGTTAAAGAATAACTAATGGACCAAGGAGGAAATCAAAGGTAAAATAAAATAATTGGAGTCAAATGAATAGAAAGACATGACTTGTTAGAACCTATGGATGCAGCAACAGCAGTACCAAGAGATAAACTGAGAGCAACACAGCCTTACTAATGAAACAAGAAGAATCATAAATAAAAACCTAAGCCTACATCCAAAGGAACTAGAAAAAGAAACCTATGAAATAAAATGTCAGTAGAAGGAAAGAAATAATAAAACTTAGAGTGGAAATGAACAAAATGAAGATTAAAAAAAAAAAAAAAAACTATTCAAAAAAAGCAATGAAACCAAGAGCTGATTCTTTGAAAAGATAAAAACATAGACAAACCATTAGGCAGACATCCAAAGAAGAGAAGAGAGTTAAAAAATTAGAAGTGAAAGAGGAGAAATTAGAACAGATATTACAAAAATACAAAGGATGAGATGGAGTGTTATGATTGTCTACATGGCAATCAGCTGGATAACCTAGAAGAAATAAATAAATTCTTAGAAATATACAACTTTTCAAAGACTAAAGTCAGGAAGAAACAGCAGTTTTAAACAGAGTAATCACAAACACAGAAACTGAAACATAATGAAAAAAATCTCCCCCAAAATCAAAAGGCCACGACCATGTAGTATTACTAGTGAATCCTACCAAACTTTTGAAGAAGTAGCAATACCAAACTTCCTCAAACTTTTCCAAAACATGAAGAAGACATACTTCCACTTTTTTATGATGCCAACATAACCCCATGCCAAAAACAGACAAAGGTATCACCAGAAAAGAAAATTATTTCTGATGAATAGTGATGCAAAAATCCTCAACAAAATATTAACAAACCAAGCTTAGCAACTGATTTAAAGAATAATACACCATATTAAGTGGAATTTATTTTAGAGATACAAGGATGATTTAACATATACAAATTAACAAATATGATAAAGCATATCAACAAAAGGACAAAAATTATATGACTATCTGAGTAGATGCAGAAAAAGCATTTGATAAGATTCAACAGTCTTTTATATTAAAAATCATCCAAAAATGAGGATAAATTGGAAGTATCTTAACATGATAAAGATTGTATGTGAAAAACCCATAGTCAACATCAGGAACAGAGCAAGAATATCCATTATTACTTCTATTATTTGATACCATATTAGAATTTCTGGTCAGTGCATTAAGATAAAAAAGGGACCTAAAAATTATCCAAATTGGAAAGAAAGAAGTAAAACTATCACTATTTGCAGCTGAGAAGATAACATAGAGTGAACCCCAAAGACTCTACTAAAAATCTGCTAGAAATAATAAATGAATATAGTAAATTGGCAGGCTACAAAAAGTAATACAAAAAATTGGTTGCTTTTCTATATGCAAATAAATTAGCAGAATGAAAATCAATCCCACTTACAATTGCATTAAAAGGAATGTAATATCTTGGAGTAAATTTAACCAAATAAGTGAAAGATCTGTATGATGAAATCTAAAAGATATTGTTGAAAGGAATAGAGGACATAAATAAATGGAAAGATAGTCTGTGTTCATGGAGTAGAAGAATTAACATTGTTAGAATATGTTACTTAAAGCAACATGCAGATTTAATGCAATCCCCTATAGCAGACACTAAGGACTATAAACAATCCTGAGAAAAAAGAACAAAAATGGAGGTCTGTCATGTTCCCTAAATTTAAATTATACCTCAAAGCACTATTAATCCAATCAGCATAGCATTTAAATAAAAGCAGATGAATGGAACGGACTGAGAGCTTGGAAATAAATCTGCACATCTATGTCAATCAATTTATGACAAAGGAGCCAAGAGCATAATTCAAAATGGGTTAAAGACTTGGATGTAAATCTGAAACCATAAAATATATAGAAAAAATCCTTAAATTGGCCTAAGTTATAACTCTGGTAAATTGATTCCAATGCCAAGGGAAATAAAAGTCAAAATAAACAAATGAGACCACCTCAGACTAAAAAGCTTCTGTGCAGCAATATAAACTATCACAGAAGTGAAAAGATATCCTACTAAATGTAAAAAGATAATTGCACATCATACATCTGACAAGTGGCTAATGTCCGAAATATTAAATAATAAAACTCAACAACAGAAAACAATCCAATAAAAATGGGGTGAAGTTTTGAATAGACATAACTATGATAAAAACTGAGACTTTATTCTGATCTCCATTGCCTGTTGATTCATTAGGGGTTTTCAATATTTCACAAGTTGAGAAGCTAGGCAGTTGATATTTAGATTAATTTCCACTCCTCACATGTTTTGGAAATGATGTCCCTAGTGGTGTGGAGATTAGGTTTAATTCTGAGTGACCAGCATCATCTCTTTAACACATGCATGTGTAAGTACGTTTTATGGCTGTCTCTGTAAGACCATATACCCACATGACAAGTCTTTGTAGTCTCTCCTTCTGACTAAGTCAGACATCAGACTTGGGAGAAAGTAAAAAGGTTTTTCTTTATCCACACTTTTCATTGTTAATTATTACATATAGAAATTAAGATTTAATAATAGAAATACAATAAACTTTAAAGTATTTTATATGGGATATAGAAGTGTAAGTTTTGGTCATCATACTATATAATTGTATACATGTAAAGGAAAGGAAGAATATGACAGTATTTCCACTTTGGTCTTGAATATATTGAACTTGAAAAAAGTGCTCTCAGCATTTACAGTTTTTTAAGGCAGTTACATATGCCCCACTGTAAGGTCTGACCTTAAGGAACAAAGTCTTAGAACAGAATGTTGATTTGATGTCTTCAGATAGTTCAGGTGCCATCAAAATAAAGGATAACAAAGATTTTAATGGCACATCTGTTTGACTGCTGCCCAACCTTCTGAACAACCTTTCAGGATTTTGAGGCATTTTGGTTTAAAGTTACATCAAATGATTTTTAAAATAGGATGGTTAGAGATTATATAAGAGGCAACATTTCATTGTTATGACTTGGAGAATAAAACTAGAATCAAATCTCCAGGTATTTATTCTGGAGTTCTCAGCTACCAGAATATAAATGTCATTCAACCTGACTTTCAGGCTGAAATATATCTCTCAGCATGAATATCCTTGCCTGGCTGTGGATGCCTCTGCTTTGAATGAAGGAATGCCCACTCATTGAAAAACCAGTTGTAGGATCTTGCCAATTATAGGACGCTTCTCTCTGCACTTTGAGAATACAAACTCAGTGGGACAGTAGAATTTTGTGCCTAATATGTTTTTTTGAGAATTTCAGTATAGACGGAGGATGTTTATCACTGTTATAACTCTGCTTTCTGCTACTGCTTTGTTATCTGAAAAGCAGAGCTCCTCCTTTATGTCTAAGATGTAAAGAGAAATTGTTTTATTTTCATAGGTCCAGATAAAGGCCTGGGGTTATGTCAGAAACAATATACTACTTGCTCAATGGCTCACACTTTCTTCCTTACTAACAGAAAACTGTATAGGTGGCAATGTACTCAAGGAAGGAGAGTCCCTTAGAAACCCTAAATCTTTTGTTATTAGGAGGTTGGGCAAACATACATCCCAGTTTTTCTGACATAATACTAGTTTATGTTTATTGATTTAGTAAAAGTATTAACGATGCACTCTTTGAGCTAAAAATTCTAGTCTAATATAAATTATATGTTCTTCTTGTAGATATGAAAGAAATTACTGCTCATCTTTCCTATCTCAGGCAATGTAAAGTGAGGGTGTGGTGCTTGGAGCAGACGCAACTACTTTATAATTATGAGGATAAGAACCAATTGAAAATCAGCCAAGCAGATTCTGAACCAACTGATTCTGAAACTGTATTGTTTCTGGATTTGATAGCAAAAGTGAATGTTTATTTTTGTTACACGTTAGGTGAATCTCCTGCTACTTGAAGGGGAAGGTATAGAGGAAAAGAGAAAGAGTTAAGAACTTTTCATGGAAAGGGTTTTAAATTATTTTGGGTAATATTTCTGATTCATTTTTGTATTATTCTCTCCATTTCTCTTTTGGAATTCTATAAATTGCTTTTGGTTGAGAGTAAATGGTAGAAAATAGAACTATGCTCTACAGCTCAGGGAGGACGTGCAGAAATTGAAATGTAGCACCCCTTTTTCTTGCGCCTAATGGTAGTTTCCTCTTGGACCAGTGGAAATTGGTGGTAATACATCTAAGAACAAAGTTTCTTACTTCACATGATGGAGCCGCCATCACCCTTGCCCCAATTGTCACCAGCTAGCTCTGGGGACTCAATCTGACTTTCATACCATTAAAATAACTATGTATAACTATTTTATTTACAGATGACATTCCTTGCATGCTATTTAGAGGTAGATATTTAGCTGAGAAACTCTGATTGCTCTTAATATTTCAGAATATAGAAAACTTATTTCCATTTTATTTACTTGTAATCACTTTAGGAAAATAACCAATCCAGAAAAATTCCATATGGCTTTGGTTGAAAAATAACTGTCAACAACAAAACAAACACCAAATTGAAAAAAAATGGGCAGAGGTTTGAAACAGACACTTCTCCAAAGAAGACATATGAAAAGGCCAACAGGCACATGAAAAGATGTTCGGAATCTGAACATTATTAGGGAAATGCAAATAAAAAATGAGATATCATCTCATACCTGTGAGAATGGCTATTATACCAAACACTGGAAACAACAAGTGTTGATAAGGATGCAGAGAAAAGGAACACTTCTACACCGCTTATGGGAGTGTAGTTATTATGTAAACAGTAGAGACAGTCCTCAAAAAATTGAGAATATAAATTTCTTAAGATTCAGCTATTCTACTTCTAGGTATTTACCTCCCCCCCCCTCCCCAAACACAACACAATTTGAAATAGAAATAAGCATTCATTCATTGTAGCATTATTTACAATAGCCGAGAGCAGGAAACCACTTAAGTGCCCATCAACAGAGAGTGGATAAAGATATATATTTAAGATGTATATTTACACAGTGTGATACTCTTCTGCTACGAAAAAAAAAAAAAAAAAAAAGGAAGATCAATCCTGTCAGTCCTTGGTGATTGATTTTTCTAAATGAATTTAACATCTTTAAATATCTGTAGTGATATTTCTTGGTGAGAGACATTAAGAAATTGGATTTCTCAGCACAAATTTTTATCTCCCTTATATTGGGTCTTATGATACCAGGGGCTTACATCTCAGGCAGGGGAGTCATGATTGACAGCTCACTCGATGTGAGACTATAGAAATAAAGAATGTATCTAACATTCAGCTGTCACTAGCAGCAAGTGAAGTCATCATTTCACCAAACACTTGCAAAAAATGCATATTGCTTCTTTGAACCCAAATGGCAACAATTTAAAAAAATGCAACATCTCATTACTGTTTCACATTTATTTCTTTAATCACTACAGAGGATGTGTTTGTGCTATTTCATTTTTTGTACTTGTCTTTTTCACTTTCTATCAGCATATAGAGTATTTATGTCTTTATCTTGAATTTCTTCAAATAAGCAAAAAATTTTATGTGTATATATGTTTAAGACAGTGGTCCTAACTGGGCTTACATGGAAGTCATATCAGCATCACTCAACCTTTATGTCAACGTGCCTGATGGGTGAAAAGAACCCAAATAGTAATACTTTGAGAAAACAAGAGATTATGATGTCCCAGTTACTTCATTAGCTGTCAATCAGTTCAACTACTTGTCATGCTATAGATGTATATATACAGACACATACACACATATATATGTGTGTATTACATATGTGTGTATATATGTATATATATGTATATATGTATGATTATGTGTATATTGAGTACCTGTTTTTGTAGATAATGTTCTAAGATCTGGAGGTATAGCAGCAAGAGATGATACTCCTACCTGCCCACACGGACCATCAGTAAATTGACATGTTAAATTCCAGTATTGATAATAAAAACTATGAAAAAAAACATACAGCATGAGAAAAAGGATAAAATGTATGTGGTGGTGTTATTTTTGATATCATACTTTTAACCTCACCATTAACATTAGACTGCCTTTTGAACAGAGAAGGAAGAAATGTCATTCCCTCCTCCCTTCATCTCCCTCCTTTCTTTCTTCTCTCCTCCTCTGCAACTGCATTTATGAGAGATAAGTCAGACTCACTGAGGGTTAATTTTTTTTTCTTTTTTGTTATGGAAGAGCTTAGTCCTGGTGAATATTTTATTATCATTTCCAGACAGACAGTTCAACATTAATGAAATCGGCTTATACTTGAAATGAATAAATATCTTTCAGGTCCCATCAGCCTTCTTCACTGTCCCATTCTCAAAGGTGACTGAAGTTTGTACTGAGTATTACATGACCTCAGAGCTTTTTCATTAACACATTCAGCTAACGATCGTTTTGTTGGCCTGTGTGTGTATTGGCTTAGCTCCATTTTTCAACAGGTGTGTAATTAGTTTTCAAGTGTTCTTTTTGATTCAGTAACAGACCTAATGATGTTGAAGATAAAAATATTTCTTCTAAAATGAAATATATGCCAGTTTACTTCTGAACAAAAGTTCTTCACTATCAGATTTTTTCTTATTTCAAACAAAGGTGTTTGAAATCTTGTCCTCATTTTAGTCAGTTTTAAAGGAGCAATCTTAGAGGAACACTTTCAAGGTTACCCTAGCTTATCCATTAAGTTCAACACTTCCAGCTGATCAGACTGTGTGTGTGTGTGTGTGTGTGTGTGTGTGTGTGTGTGTGTGTGTTTATTAGCATAATGTTCTCAGTGACTCCTTGGCCCTTTATTAAAGAAACAATAGGCTCAAAATGGAATCACTTGTGCTAAGCCCATGTCACCAAATTGAACCTTAATAACTAACCTAATTGCATTTTCAGATTCTCCTGGAAATGGAATCTTAAACCAGTCATTCGGGAATCACCTGGTCAGCACTAGTGAAGTAATCTACTTGTTAGACTGATGTTGCCCCCAAAGGAAGGTGACTTGCTACAAATAATTCACTCAATGCTAGAAATTTCCTTTTCCCATTCCGTCCTGTTCTGCCTATAAAAACCTTTCATTTCTGGACACCTCTTCAGAGCTCCTTTCTATCTTCTGGGTAGATGTTACCCAATTTAAGAGCATTGAAGCCTATAAGATCTTTATAAATACTGAGTTGAATTTTGTTTTATTTAACAGATTTTTCTCTGAAAGTTTAATGACTACTTTCTTGAAATTCCTGCATCTGGTATCTGGACATTTATGACAGTTTTAAAATTAAAGCCCAATTCATACTATTAACGTTAAAAAAGTGGTCGACAAACGAAACCTGCTGTCTTCTTTGAGAATAGAGGGTTAATAGGTAAAAACAAAGTAACCAAAGTAATCAAAGATACCTAATGCTCCAGCTTACATATTTGTTACAGTACCTTTAAAACAGTAGGAAATAGGATCATATTAGCTTGCAGCAATGAAGTCAGATTAAAGAGGGGTTGGAGGCTGGAAGGAGAGGGGGAGGTTCTACTCTGTTCCTTTGTTTACATGAAAACTTTGAGCCAAGTAGTTTTGTGCAACTACTCATTATTTTAATTTTTATGCTTTTTGTTATTAAATATTGTCTGATAATCCAGGTAACCAGGAGAAGTGTTTCTGGTTTGGGTTATTCTCTCCTTTTGAAAAACTACTCTATAAATTGTTACTACTCACATTCAAATATTGATTACTAATGCTAAAGTTGGTGGGTCATTTAAGTGCATGCCTGATCCAAAGCTAGCTTGAATTAACTTTGAAATGCTTTTGGTGCTTTATTTTTAAAGTGGGATAATTAAGATTCATGATATTTCACATAAGATGGTATATCTAGCTTCATTATTTAAGGAAGCAAAATAAACTAGTGGGGGAGCAGTATTGATGGGGGGCTCTGGGGTACAGCTGCAAACAGTTCAAGAAAGAATTCTGGAGCAGTAAAGTGCAGTTTATGAGTGTATTAGAGTTCTTCTGGGCAGGGAGGGCTGCACTGAATTGTTATGAGATAACTCAATTTATTCCCCTTCTTTAGCCAGAGGAATGGCTAAGAAGGTAGTGCTTTTTAAACATTAAAAACCAGGCCATCCTTGCAGGTGGTTTCAGGTGAGACAGGAAAAGGGACATTTCTGAGAGATTTCTCAGTTTAGTTCTAAAAGCTCTGTCACCTAAAGGAATTCCATTCCCTTTTGTAATTCCATCCTGTAGGAGGCTCTTCATCCTCTATGTCCATCATCTGGTACCATGTTGATTTTGGAACTTTGCAGAAATGCTGAAAATAACTCTCCCCAACAGTATTGTGCTGAGAGTGTGGACAGCATCAAATGTACCCCAATTCACATCTAGGATCTATTAGAGAGACTGGTGACCTCAGCTAAGGTGTTAAACTTGGGATGTTTATAGTACTTAGTGATATTTGAAAGGATGCAAAGAGTTAAAAGCATGTAATCACTTAGCTGAGTCATCAGTATATAGTAAACTACTGTGTTGGTTATTATTATTGTTATTTTGATAAATAACAATTACTGAATATATATATTGGGTTTTCATGTAAAAAATTAAAATATATATTATTGCAAATATTGGAAGATGTGCTATCACAGAAAAGAAAACAGACTAATATTGGGAAATGTAAACTAAACATAAGTACTTCTCTGGATCAGCAAGACTGGCTCTAGGGTCACATTTAGAACCTGAGCTGGACCCATGCATTTTGGAGTGTTTTATAATGGGTTTAAATGCAGGAGAGTGTTGGATGTTGTCAACTTTGCAAAGAGAATTAAGAAACTCTAGGGATCTCTAGTAACATCTATCTTTAGAGAGCCAATGGAAGGCTCTGTGAATATTCTGAAAATGAGGTAGGGAGATGAGCTCTAATGTGACAAATCTGAATAATGCGCTTCTCAATAACATATATGGGGAAGTGACTTCACAGCCTGGAAGTTGTTATCATCCTTAAACCTGTCAGAAAGGCCTAGCAAAGGATGGGCCTGAGAGGGAGGGATGCTCAGACAATGCAGAGCTCACTCACCTCCTACAGAATCGTTATACAATGAAATCTCAGGAAAGATGTAATAAATGCAGAACAGGTCCAAAGAAGGCCACTAAAATGCTCAAGAAGCCAGGAGGACATCTATGAAAGGAAAATCCAATTTGGAGGCTCTACCAACAGAGACTAAAACCATAGAACTATTTAATCTAGAGTTATGAATGTGGAAAAGATATACCAGACATACTGACAGAATTATGAAATGTGAAAGTGCACTTATGGATTAAATTTTGGCCTACTAGGATGGGTAAAATAGCCCAAGACTTAAAAGAGATCATTTAAAGCATAGAAGGAAGTATTTTTCAAAGCAATAAAGAAGATAAGGAACTTGTTAAATTAAATGAAAATAATGTACCTTCAAGAAGGTAATCACGAGTTATTAAATTGGGGTCTCAGCACAAGTTATCTGGACAAGAGAATGAAGTTTAACTTACTGTGACATCATAGTTAGCAACTCTATCCCATATCTCTTTGTTTCTTTGTAAAATTAGATTGAATTCCCTATCAGTTTTGTTCACTAATGTAATTTCTCCACCCTGTGTATTAATCAACTTGGCAAAAACTGAATAATTTTTTTAAAATTGAAGCACTATACACACACATATATATAATGCATAAATCAAAGTGACAGTTTGATAAATTAACACAAAGTTAACATACTTGTATAACTGCCTCCCAGGTCAAGAAGTACAACATTACTAACATCCCAGAAGCCCCAGGGGCCACTTTCTCAGTCACTGGTCCCATCCTCCCCTACAGGAGTGACTGCTCTCATGGTCTCCAACATGAGGGAGTAGGCTTGCCTATTTTTGATCTTTTTCTAAAAGCAATCTTATGTTTTACATTCTTTTCTGTTTAGTTTGACCTGAATTATGTTTATGAGATTAACACTTATTGTTACATGCAGTGGTAGTTCACTCATTTTCATTGCTGATCATTATCCCTTTAGATGAATATACCATAATTTATTAATAATCAATTAGAGATACTTAGGTTGTTTTTACTTTGAGGCTCTTATGAAACTATAATTGCTATCTTATACATTCTAATGATGAATATATGGATGGATGACTCTTGAGTATAGAACAAGGAGTGGAATTGCTGGGGCACAAGTTATGCCCATGAAAAATCAAATTTTAGAAAACGAAAATTGCACAAAAGAGCTTCCCTATAGTAACATATAGGGAGTGATCATTTTTCTGCCAAATGAAGCAAGGAGCCATCTGTTGCTCCTGGGTTAATACCAAGAACACATGTAATACCAGAGAAACACATGTTTCGAAGCTCTGGGGGTGTGAGTGCCATGTTGAACAGTCTCAGCACCAGAATTTAGTGACTCTGTGGATCTCTTGCTGCTTTCATGCCACTTGCCTTCCTCAGACACAAGCTTGGCTTTCTTACTTGGATAAGCCTACTTCTCACTAGCAGTTTTAGAAATATTTCCATTTGTCTGCAATTTGTAATGTCTAGAAGTGGATGTCAATATTTCTGTTTGCCAATAGATGCTATCTAATGAAGGATGAATTTCAAGTACCTGGTGCTTGAGGTAGGGTACAGTGAGTTGCTATACTGCTTTGTTAATGCTGGATGATCAGACTTTCTGCAATTTACATACTTCACACTGCACCCAGGAGGCAATCAAGGGTTTGGAATTGGAAGTACAGGTATTATCTAAATATTGACCGAATACAAGAGAAGGGTGATTTTTGAAAAACAGTTAACATCCTTACAAAGAAGTGGAGTTGCCCCCGCCATCCCTATTTGGGGATATCTGACTTTCACAAGATTGATATGACTTGAACACTCCAGGAAAGTTAATTTGATCCTAGTTGTGTTTATGATATAGAAACAAGTGACCATACTTAATTTTATATCTATAATATTTGAGTACTTGCTAAGTACTTGTAATGCATTCTCTCATTTAACTTCCCAAGCAACCCTAAGAGTGAGATACTATTATTATCTCTTCTTGCAGATGGGATAATGGAGACTTATAAAGGTTAAGTATCCTTCCCAATGATGTTAGTGACACCAGTTGGTGGTGTAGAATCAGAACACAAACCTGTTTCACAGACAACTACTGAAAATTGTAAACTCCTTTGTTAACATTCTCCCTGTTCTTGCTTTCCTCCTTGACTGTTGTGGGTTTTCACTTGTGATAAATCTAGTCTTGCTTCTTGGTTAATAACTTGGCTACCTTTAAGTCTCTCTCCCATAGGACATCATTACATTTATTTATTGATCATATCTGTCTCCCTTAGGGTATTGCCTCAGAATTCCTCAGCTGAGAAAATTAACACTCTCTCTGTTCCCAATTCCATCAGATTATAGTTTGGCACATTTGTACCAGGACATATGTAGTATATAAGTTTTTTCTAAAGGCTTATTTCTTGACTGATATTTTAAGGTTAGGGCCTACTCAGGAATGATACCACAAACCAGAGCATGTTAATGGTTTGCAGTAACAGAGTTTATGTGACATGTTAATACATGAGAAAGCTTTAAGATGGTAAATGAAAAACAAACCCAAACCCAAAACAACCAACAAACAGAACATAAGCAGTATGCAACAGCTAATTCCAGCACTGAATTACTTGCCTGTATATTAATAAAGATTGGAAGATAATTTGCATAAGGCTGGTAACAATTGTTTATTATATTTGTTGTGTGCTAAGTTGCTTAAGTTACTGCCTAATAAGTAACAAATTGACTTGGCAAAGTGAGGCAAAAGAATTTAAGGAGAACCTAAAACAAGGATCCATAATTGGGAATTACACTAAATACCATTTTTAGGTCATACTTTACAATTCATAGATTATAGTAGCCTCTGTTTTCTTATTTGAGCCTCCAAATAACACTAGGAAATAGGGAACAGGTGTTATCTGCCTCATTTTCAGATAAAGAAATTGAAGTTTAGGGAGGCTTTTTGATTTGCCCTAAGTCATCAGTGATGGCACAGGGATTTTGCTGAGATTTTCTAACTCCAGGTCTAATATTCCTCTCATTACACGATATTGGTTACTTTTCACCAAAGGGCAGAGCTCCAGCATCATTTACATAGTAATTGTCTACTTGTCATGTGATGTCCATTAAAGTCCAAAACAAAATTAATGGTTCTAAACCACATCTTCAAAGTCATCTTTATCTAAGAAATTCTGACCAAATATACACCTCTAAACCAAGCAAACAAAATCCAAGACCAATGAATTACTTAAGTTGTGGGGGGAAAAAAAAATATAATGTGACCTGAATCCAGTCATCCTCAATGCATCCTTTTGGGATCTAGAATTGATTCTCAAACAGAGGCTGTTTCACCTTAAAAAAAAAATTAATTGTAAAATACACAGAGCATTATGTTTACCAACCCAGCAAGGTTTAAGAGTATAGTTCTGTGGTCTTTAATACCTTGATGTTGTTTCATAATCAATCTTCAGAATGCTTTTCATTTTGCAAAACTGAAACTCTCAAAGATGGCTAAACAACTCCCGATTCTCCCTTCTCCAGTGGCAACCACTATGGTACTTTATGTTTCCATGAATTTGGCTATTTTAGGTCCCCCATGTCATTGGGATCACACAGAATTTGTTTTGTCATGACTCCTCATTTCGCTTAGCATGGTGGCCTCCAGTTCACCCATTGTAACGTGTCAGAATTTCCTTCCATTTTTAAGACTGAATAGTATTCATTGTATGTAGATACCACATATATAGATATGATTGAACAATAGTTATCCATTCATCTATTGATAGACACTTGAGTTGTTTCTACATTTTGACTATTGTGAATAATGCTGCTATGAACATGGATTAGCAAATATATTTTGGGCCTTCTTTCAATTATTTTGTGTACATAGTCAGAAGTGGAATTTCTGGCCACTTGCACTATAGGGGTACACCATCTAGTTTCAATTTTCTATGAAGCCACCACAATTTCTTCCCCAAAGTGAATGTCTCGTTCACATTCATACTGCCAATCCACAAAAGTAATAATTTCTCCATCCTCATCTTGTAATTCTCTCTCTCTCTCTCTCTCTCTCTCTCTCTCCCCCAATCTGAAAGGGATAAGTTAGTATCTCATTGTGGTTTCTATTTTCTTTGCTTTTTTCCCTAATAATTAGTGATGCTAAACACCTTGTCTTGGGTGCTTGTTGGCCATTTTTATACCTTCTTTGCAGATTTAAGTCCTTTGCCCAATTTTAATTGGATTGGTGGTTATTCTGTGGTTGAGCTATAGGAGTTTCTTCATATATTCTGGATGTTAACCCTGAATCAGAAGGTTCTGTAAGCATTTTCTCCCATTCCATGGGTAGCCTTCCACTTTGCTGACTGTGTCCAGAGTGTCCAGAAATTATTAATTTTTATGTAGTCACTTTCTTAACCAGTTTTTTACTATGTTCCCTGTAGGGAATCAATACAACAAAGACTGCCTCTCGAGGAAAATGAAACATCAAATGAGGTTTTCTGATTACCTGGCATCTATCTGGGGAGCTCCAGGGACATTTATGACAGTCGATTGCTTAGTTTATGATGACTTGACTGGGGTTGTAGACAGATCTGGGCTGACTTTTCTTATTCTGCTCTGAATCCTGACCTGTCCATCTTCAGTCCTTGCACTTCCTCTAGTGGAAGAAAGTTAGAACTATAAGTCATAGAAACAGAAATTTAACTAGAATGGCAAAAAAAGAATATCTGTAAAGGTCATGACTGAAATGTATGTGCATATGTGGAGAGGGGACATTAGATGAGGAGGCAGGAGTGGCTTTTAGAAAGATGGTGGCTCCCAAGGACTTGTGTCAGTCAAGGGCCACTCCAGAAAAATGGACATGATCATGGACGTTTAAAACAAAGGGGATTTAACTCAGGAAACTGGTTTCACAGGAGAAGAAAGGGGCCAAAAAAGAATGAGGGGTCAGATTGTCCACCAAAAATCCTGCCTGAAGCAGAAAGGTAGGGGGAGACTAATCCAAAGGAGAAAGGAAAGGGTAAACACGTTAGGTGGGGAAGCTTAGGGAGGAGCTAGGATGGAGGAAGGGGAAATGCCTTCACAGGCAAGATCCTGCAACGGTCAGGTAAAACTGTGAGAGAGCAATACATACATTCTTGTGGTCGAGAAGTTGAATCAAGAGGGCAGCTCAGCCGAATCAGCTTCAACTGGTGGCTACGCAGGTACAATAACCAGCCTGACCAACCCAGGAAACCTCTACCTCATTATAACAGACTTAACATAAAATTGCATATGGCTCCATACATTAAACTTATTAAACTACAGTAGTGAACAAGCACAGTTGAAAAAACACGTACTCCTGGAAAAGATTAATTTTTTTTCCTGGAAATTTCTGCGCTAAAATACCCACTGGGTGGAGAAAGGGGAAAAACTACAGAAAAAATCCCTCAAAAATATGTTTGTCTAAGTGAGAAAGGGGTCGATGTTCCCTTGAACCCAGCCTGCTTCTCCTTACCTGGAGAAGAGGGCTTTCTCTTTCTTTTATTGCAATAAATCTTCTGCTTGTTTCAACTGTATCTGGTGTAATAATCTTACATATTAGATACAAGGACCTGACTATGGGCTTTTCCCAAAGCCCACCCACTAACAAATACACAATGATTTTCCCTTCCTCTTGCCAGTGTCTCCCTTTGGTTAAACTCAACCAGAAACCAATTGACCTGGGAATCTGGAAAACAGAGCAAAGTGGTGGAAAGGCAGGGAAGCAATCTAAGATAAAGATGCTTAAGGGAGCCAGGTATACTCGGGGCAGCTGCATGGTAGAGAAGACCAACAATCCTGTTAGTTTATTTGGAAGACCTTAGCTATTTTTGTGCAGTTCATCTGCTGGGCTTAGCTGTGCTCTGTGAAATCTGCTGACTGAACTTCACGATAGGCTGCTATGAGTGAAAGGGCTCTGACTGTCTTGCTCAGGTTTATCTAAGGTCTTGAAAATTTGGGACTAGGGCAGATTGTGAAGATAGAAGACAAGGGAGGGTGAGTTTCTCAGTGACCAAACACATGACCTTGTCTGAACAATGCAATAAGGTTATTTCTAGAAACCAATTTAGCTTGTTGTCTGGGATGGTCAAAAAAGGATGCCTTTTGACAATGCATCTAAGGAGGGCAGGGTGGGAAACATAAATATTTTCTTTTCTTTAGAGGAAGGAAGCAGATAGGAAAGAAGGCAGGTGGACAGGCAGAAAGAGAGAGGCAGAAGCAGCATTTATTTAGCTGTTCATTTTGCTTGTTCCCCCTGCCCTTAGGTCCTTGACCTTCATTGTGGACTATGCTGGAATCACAGACTTAACGCCTAAGCAATGGCACAGGGATGTGCCATTATTAGTCATTTTGAGGTGAGTTTCTTCTGTAATAAATGACAATAGATAAATATTCATTTTACATTATTATGTGTCTATTTCTTTACATTAGCCTTTAAATAATGTGAGTCACAATGACTCCCGTGCAGAAAAACACTACAAAAGTTAACATTATGCTTTTAGGATTTTATAGGGAGTGAACAGAAATGATAATAGGGGAAGGAGAAAAGAGGAAACAGCAAGAAAAAGAAGGCAGGAGAGAAAAAAGTAGTTAGAAGAGAAAAAGAAGGAGTAATGAGGGTTGTGGTATTAAATAGAAAATAGAGACAAATGAAAGACAGTTAAGAGAAAGGAAAAAAAGGGATTACAGAGAATCAGAAGATTTCGAAAGGAATTTTAGATAAGGTGAATTGTCAGAAATACTAGACTAGGCACTACAACTTTGATTTTATAGCTCTTTGATTTTCATAGGGGTCCTCTGATGTGTAATTTGTGAGTCATTTGCTTCTTATATTCAACCAGGATAAACCAGTATAGTGGTAGCAGCAATCAAATTATTGAGTTAGCAAGTGGTCTCAGTCCTGAGTCACAACTTTTCTCCCTGAAACCTCAGTCCCTTCTCTGGGAACCATGCCCAACTCCTCACCATCCAGCAACTAAAGATCTTCTGTTCCCTGCTCCACAGCTACTTGTTGACCGGTTGTCAAACACTTTGATTATCACCCCTGTTTTAACGGGACTTTTATCACACCTAGCACAGAAGAGTTATTCTCTGGGTTTTAGCTGTACTGATACAAATATTGTCATCCTGTAGGCTGAAAGAAATTAGAACAAAGAAAGAATGTGGTCTGAAGGCCATTCATTCCCTGATGCTGGCTTAAATGAAAGAGGAAAAATCCAGTCAATAATACAGATAATTCCCAGATAGCAGCTTACCTTCGGAGTTAAGAGTTATATGCACTTCAGAGCTTCCAATCACCAGTGAACTAAGTTCAGAAAAATATTTCAGTTGAGCATAGAACTTGGGCAATGTTAGCATTTGAGCCTGCTTATCTGATGACTTATTCTCTTTAAAGGATTCAAACTGTGCATCAAATCCCTCAAACTGAAATTTACCCAACAGAGTTCCAGATCAGACAAAAGCATATATTAAGAGTTAGATCATAGTTTGGCTCTATGCTTCAAAAACCTTGACGAAATTTAGGCATCCCCTGGCATGTGTTTCAGTCAATCCTCTCTCTCACTACTGCTAGGTGCATGTTATGAGTTAAAATGAACTGTGACCACTATTTGAGCTAAGTCAAATCCCACCATTTGCACATAGTGACACCTTCCTAGCATTAGAATGTTTGGGATCTTGAATTTAGACTTTCAGTTCCTCCCCGTAAGTCATCCTTCATTTTATGATTGCCAAAGTCACTTTAAATAGAACATTAAACACGGCAACAATATCTGACATGAGTTACATTTTATCTGCTCATTTTTATTTATTTACTACTTCTTTTTCTTCAATGAAACTTCCTTTCCTAGAGTCAGGCAGTTCTGTTTTCTGTCTGAATTGTGACAGCAGGAGAGAAATCTTGAACCCTGTCCAGAAAAAGTGACTTCACATTGCAATGTGAACTTAAATTGGCCTTTTCACCCTGGAATATAAACACAAATCTTACGGTTAAAATCCAGCCAGGAGCAGCGATTTAGGGCTATTTCCCACCCACTGTTGTGTGGGTTACATTTGCACCAATAAAGAAGAAATTCCAAGAGCACAGTTTGACTCAGGCACACTGCTTCCACGCTATTTACAAGGGGACCTTCCTTTCTCTCAATTCAGCTGGCAATCTTTGTGAACATTTGCCTAGCTTTCGCTTATGGAATGAACTGACTAAAAAGTCATCTTGTTCTGCTTTTCTGAAAAGGAGATATTTTGAGAGACAAACTGAGCCACAATCAACCCCAACCTTAATTTCTCTACAACTTGAACCACAGGCCTGCCTATTACATTGTTTTTTTCTTGGAGAGTAAAAGTAGGAAGACTCTGGCAGCTTGAAAATGACAGAACACTGAGTTACCCAGAGATCCTCCCTGTGGAAAATGGCTCTGACTGTGTTTAGCTGAGCTAGTCTCCAATCAGCAGGTTTTAGTAGTTTCTCAGAGGCCTGGACTGCAGAGGAGACCCTGCTGAGAGAGCAGCTGAAGTTTGCCCCCAAGTCAGAGAGGGCGCTTGTTTAGGTGAAGGTTTCAAAGTGTTAGCTTTGATTACATTTTAATGATCAGAGTCATATTTTATTCATAGAACTCAAGCTGAGCACACTTGAGTTAATAAAATACAGGTTTTCATGTTACACTCAGGCAAGTCAATAAAAGAAGTTTGGAACAGAAGGGAAATTGTGGGATTGGGCATCCTCATTAAAAATGAACATAAAGAATTTTCAGAACACTGTCAATGAAATATGTAGGGAAATGTACTTATGTTGACACCACTGATGGTTTATGTTGAATATGTCATTAAGGAGTATGTTGTTTGCTAGAGACCTAACCTCTCATTTATTTTTAGACCCTCACAGTATACCTCTGGTAGAAGTGTAACTCTCCCTGGAATTCCTCTCTAACTTTGAAAGTTTTAGAATAGCCTGTGTTTTACTTTAAAAAAAAAAAAAAAGAAAGAAAAAGAAAAAAAGGTGGGGGTGGGGGTGGGGAGAAGAGACACACTAGGCTTGCTCCCTTTCTACATATAATGTGGAGAAGATTGAGAGGGGTTCTAATTCATTTTGTAGGGCAGAATGAAGAAGAATTTAATTTCCTCTTTACCCTGCTGCTAGATGCAAGTAATGATAGGGGGTGATTAACTTTTATGATTCTGAAGCACTTTCACATGAAAGTCATTTTCAAAGAAACAGCAAGTAATCCTGGTAATTTAGAGTTTGAGGCACTTTCAAAGTGACCTCTGTATCTGGGTGGAGATTAGAACAACATCCATGCAGGGTGAGACTCGGCTGTATAGTTGGCATCTGGTTGTGATGGTTTTATCTCTGTAAGTTCACCTTAACTCTCTGACCAAAAGACAAAGCCCAAAGTGTGGTCAGTGTTGACTTTTCTCTTTTGCGGTTGTATGTAAGGATCCCTCTGGAAGGGACCAGGAGGTTCTTGGTGGTTACAATTCAATAACAATTCAGTATCATTTTTCCTTGATGTACCTCAGTTCAGGGTCCAGTGCCTGAGGATGCAGCAGGTTTTCTATTATTGAGTGAAGAAATGAATGAATAGAAGAGAAGGAAAAAGGAATGAAAGACTTCTAAATAGCTGATAATTCCAAAGCCATTTTCTTTTTATTGAAAATCATGCCTTTTTTTTTGTTGTTGTTGTAGATTTACTTCCTTAATTACATTTAGCTGGAGTTAAGGCTAAAATTCATGTTTTTAGTGTTTTCACACTAATAATGTGAATTTACAAGCCTGGCAAGGAGACATAAAGAGGAAACTAAAAATTTTCCAGTAATAATTCTTAAGTGGATAATTCAGTTAATTTTTCTAAATGCCAGCATATGTTACCAACATATTTTGTTTCACCAAATCCTTCCTTTCCTGAATATCTGGACTTCAGAGGCAGAAGATATCTCATATATATATGGTTTGTATGTTGTCACTGCTCTGCCTGAAAAAAGAAGGGGCTGAATTTTAAATATTTTCAAGCTACTTACATTTTCTCAGTTCTTGAAACATTGTAATTCTAGAGGTTAATCTATTTAGGTGACAATAGGTCTCATACATTTTAGTTTTCTTATTTGTGAAATGGAAATAAACTTCTTGTTGGGAGGATTAGAGGAGATAATCTACATAAAGAGACTGGGACACTTAGTGGCACACTGTAAATATTTGACACTACAGTGAATCTTCATTTCTACTACTGTTGCATGCTTCGTAGAGAAATTACCATCAACTTCAGCTTTCCTAGGAAGCGGTTAGTGCTTGGGTTGTCTTCATTGATACAAGCAGCAAATAGGTGGCTCACCAATCTTTCCCACTAAGAGCTCTCAGTGCTTTCTAGCACACTGAACAAACTTCAATGTTGTTTCATTATAATGTTAACGAGAAAAAAAAATTTCTCCTCATCAACACTGAACTAAAAGAAGTGCTTGCAGGAGCTGTTTACATTATTCATCCTTTCTTAAAGGATGCTCTCCAAGAACCTAGTGATGACATTAAGTGAGGACTCATTGCATGATACTTTTGCCAATATACCACATGACTACATAAAGGAAAATCAAATTCTGATGTCTTAGCATATTTTTATTCAGCAGGCAAGGAATTAAAGTTCTTTGCCCATAATGAAGAAAACAGCTGCAATTATTTAGCAGTGCCTTTGTATTAGTCACAATGCTAATTCTTTGCATGTACAATCTTATTAAATATTCATAGCAACTTTATAAGATAGGTGCCATTGTTAAGGCTTGTCAGATTGTAAATTGTGAGCCAGGATTCCAAATGATAGTCATGATTCTAGGGTAATACATACCCTCCCCTTTGATTTCTCTCCTGAACTGCCTCCACACAGCTGATCCCTGCACCAAAGAGATGGAAGATGCTCGGCATCTATGGCTATTATCCAAGGAACTTAGGATAATTATGTAAAATAAGAAAAAAGTTATGGATTTCAGGCTGGAAAAACCACAGAACTTTTATCTATATCTTGTCACAGTCTACATTCTTAGCCCACACACTTATTTTGTTAAGCATAGTCTTGGCTTAATGGAAGCCCAGGGAAAATATGGTTACATCAGTGAAAACCCTTCCCTACTCCTGTGCATTTAATTGGCAAACTTAACCATTCAGGAAAAAAGAAGAGGGACTGGGGAGACCATACATCTACCTGATTAGCAGTCATCAAACCTACATCCCTGTATCTCTTTACTTAGGAGAGTCCCTCTAATATTTCACTCTTAGCAGATACATATTATTTTTCATGAATTGCTTTTGCATATTCTAAGTCCATTTTTCATTTGCTTTTTAAATTGGTTTGCAGGAACTCTTTATATACTAAGCCTATCAATTCTTGGACTGTCATAGATGTATAGCTATTTTTTCTATTGATTGCTTTCTAATTTTATTCAATCTTTACATGTAAAATTGTTATAGCTTTATGTGGTAAAAGTCAATCAATGTTTTTCTTTATTATGTCTCCCTTGAATATAATAGAAAGCACACCCTCATCCCAAGATTAATATTAATATATATTTCTTATATTGTTTCTAGTGTATTTTTGTACTTTTAAAATTTTAATCAAATTGGAATTACTTTTGGTAACTTTCTATAAAATAGGGAGATTTTCTAATTTTTCCCCAATTTTTCATTTTATAACCCATCTATCTAGTTGTTAATTTAACTTTTTCCACTAATTTCTGATCTATACATGTTGTGTATATACATATATATGTGTATATAATATATATTTGCAGTTTCCATGGTGTTTTATCAATATATTTCTGTAACAGAATAATGCTAATTTTAATTGTTGTTGAATCTGCACTTAATTTCCATATATGTATGCAATACTGAACTAGGTGTCTAGTTTCCTGGCTCTTGGCAAATTACAGGAAGTTACATCCAGACTCATAAAGGGAGCATGAGGACATCAGAAATTATTGTATTCAGCCTGACTAAAAGGTGGGAAATAGCACTACAAATAGTCTTGAAAACTCCAAGTTATTAGGGATTAATTCATTTAAGTTAAGCTTCTTTAAAGATCTCAAAAACCTCTGGGATTTTCACTAAGCTGTTAACTATCATAAAGAGCTCAGGTTATAAAGTGTTCACAAAATCACAGGCAATCTTTTGGAATGAATGGGGTTATGGTGAAGTGTAGAGTAAACTCAGACTCTGCTCTTCCAATTACATGCTATGAAATGGATTTCAGTCTCCATTCATGATCTGTGCAAAATAAAGTAGAATAGAAAATGAAGTCAGCCCACAAAATAATTGAATTAATTATTTGATAACTGTATATTTTTCTCTTTGAAAACCTTGTGGAAACATTTCAGTTTTGTCCCTATTACTCTACAGAATGCATAACTACCTAAACCAGGTTATTTTAACCTCAATCTTGGACTAGTTCAGTTCTAACATGTCTATATATATATAGCAGCTAATTCTACCTTTAATAAAATTTCTTCCCTCCCGGCCTGCATCAATGAAGGGTTTGGGTTTGGGACGTTTACATACAGTGTTCTGATTTCTCTGAGAGAGCAGTGAGCTAAACTAGTCAGGTGGAAGAGAGGGAGGCCAACCATGGCCAGTTTTATATTAGACAAAAAAAAATAGATTTGATTCCCTAAAACACACAGATCTTAAGTGAAAACACACAGTTTTCTCCCACACATATACACACATATTCATATAACTAACGCCCATATCAAGATATAGAACATTTCTACCACTTCAGAGAATTTCTAAATGTCATGTTTTGTCAAACTTTTCTCACAGAGACACCACTCTTCTGATTTTCTAACATCATAGATGTGTTTTACCTATTTATATAATTCAATTTTATAAACTGAATATTATCGTATGTACTTTCGGGGTGGGGGTCTTTGACTTCTCTTAGTAAAACTTTTCTGCTATAAACCGATTTAGTTTAATAAACCACCATCATGATTTCCCATAGTGGTTAATCATCTTAATGGCTGAAGAGGAAGGTGTGAGAATTCATGTTTTTGCACATTTTCCCCATCATTTGATATTATTAAATTTAATTTCATTATAGTCAGTCTAATGGATTTAAAGCATAGGTATTATAATTGTACTTTTCCTGATGATTAATGATGTTGAGCACATTTTTCAGCTGACTTGGTTATTTTGTGCCTTTTGTAACGTGGCTATGCAAGACTTGCCCATTTAAACATTGAGTAGTCATTTTATTGATTTGTGTGTCCTTTGTATATTTTGGATGTGATTTATCAAACATATGTGAGTATTTTTTCCAATTCTGAGGCTTGTTTAAAAAATTTTAATATCTTTTTTGAGAAAAGTACTTTAAAATTTTGATGAAGTTTAAATTACCAACCTTTTCCCTCTAGAGTCATTGTTTTTTGTGCTTACAGTTGAAGAATTCTTTGCCTACTTCAGGATGGTAAAGATATTCTCTCATGTTTCTTCTAAAACTTTTTAGTTTAAATTTTTAAAATTAGAGGTATGATTCATCTCAATTAATGTATATTTATGCTATGAATAAGAGATACAGGTTTACTTTTTCGACAGAGATTTATTGAAAAGATTTTCATTTCCCTATTTAATTATTTTTGTGCCTTTGTAAAACATTGATCATTAATGTGAGAGTATATTTCTGGACCTTATCGAGAACTTCAGACTAAGATATTAAGTACACTACTTAACATTGTCTCTTAAATGTCTAATAGACATCAGGATCTATCCCCAAGCTGTGTTCTTCAAATGTGTTCTACATGTAACCTTCCCCAGCTCGGTTTATCATAATTCTAATTATTTGGGCCAGAAAATTTGGAGTCATCATGGGTTTCTTTCTTGCACTCTATACTTTTAAAGTTTGCGAATTTACTTTCAAAATACACCCTGAATCTGACTCCTTCCCTAACCACTATCATTGCACACCTGAGTGGCGACACTGATCTCTGCTTCTACCCTTGCTCCTTGGAATCCATTTCTAAACACCTAGAGTTTCAAGAACTTTTGAAAATTTCAGTCACATCAATTATTCAACACACTCTAAGAACTTTCTCTCTGCCCAGAAGCAAAGTTAAGGTTCTAAAAATGACCTTCATATTCTCCACAGCCTTTCTGGCCTTTTTATGTGACTCATCAAGCAGCCTTCCCTGCCTCACTGTTGTACCTTAAAGGCAGATGACACCTCTGGGTTTTCTGTTCTTTCTGCTTGAATCCTCTTTCCATATAATTCCACGTGGTTCTCACCTACATGTTATCCATTTCTTTGATTAAATGGAACTTACCAGTGAGGGTTGGTCTGATTATTTATTTAAAAAACATAATGTCCCTAATATTTATCATCTTTCACTATCTTACATAAGACATTTTTATTTTTGCTTATTGCCTAAATGTAGCTCCAAACAGAATATAAGCTTTATGAGAACAATGATTGTCTATCTTGTGTCCTGCTATTTATTGAGAATCTAGAGTAATCTAGAACACAGAAGGCACCTGATAGATATTTATTAAATGGAAACATTAATTTTTTCCTTCCAGTACTTGTACAATGTTTTGGGACATGGAAATAAGACTCAGATTGAAATAAAGTCGGTATTAGTCTTAGGCCTTGTCAGGGTCACTTTGTGGTCTAATCATTAAAAACCTAGAGCAACTGAAAATCCAGGGATTAAAGTAAAATACAACATCTTTTTAATAGAGTGCCGAGTTCTGTTCCAGGAACAGAGCCCACTTATCTCACTTTATGAAATTAAGAAGACAGAACTGTATGGAACACATTTTAGAAATATTTTAACTAAAATAATAGAACACTGTGAAGTTTTAATGCAGACTTAGGCTTTAGTTACTTGCAAGATAGACTGTATTTCCAAACAATGCTACAAAACAAGAAAACAAGGAGTTACATAAATTATCAATATAGATGCTAATATTAAAGCATTCACTGGGTGTCAGACAGTATGCTCAGCACTTTGTATGCATGGTCTCACACCAATACTGTAAGCCAGGTACTATAATTATATATATTTTAGAGTTGAGAAACTTAAAGCTTACAGAGGTAAGTTATTTAGCAGCTACACCCACATATTTCTTCAAGAGCTTTACATTGAAAATAACCTTTGATGAGCTCTCAGTGCTAATTACATAAAGTTTTTTTCAAACCTCCTGACTCAAGTTAGAATGTGGACAGACCTAGACAGGTTAGATTATTCTTAGAGATTTAGTATTTGCTAACCAACTTCTGACCCCGACTTCCCTCTATCAAAGAAAATATTCATTAATAATAAATGACAACTTTAGGATTATCTTGCTACCATCCAACACTTTAAAAGGGGGAATTCCCTTGGTATCCTGGACTCTATAGGAAAATTAATTTCCACTCATAAATCTTCAGACTTTGTACAGTTCAATGAAAAGATTCATTTATTTTAAGAAAGAAGAAAAGTTCCAAAGACATGGTTCTAGCCCATCTATGCCTTTAGGATTTATAATAAAGACTCCTCACTTCTCCCCCACATATAAATAAACAGAAATAAGTTATACATAAGTCAAACAGTTCTTTCAGGGAGAAGCTAAGCATTCTGAGATTGACTCAATGTGCTCTCAATGAAAGAGAGGCGTTCATTTCATGTCCTGTTCCTCTTAAAAGCTGCTGAGCCAACCCTGGAAGTTTCAGTGCTGTGAAGCCCTGATACCCTGATATTATCATTTTCAGGTCTTCGTAGCCATGAGTTACTTTGTCCAAAGTTATAGGAAGGCCTCTATTCAGAATCAATAAGTCTTCTACAACCACATGAGAATGGAAACCTCTCCAACTGACTGATTCTCATGACCTCTAATTTCTTCTCAAAGTCCCAGAAATGGGTTCATGAATTGTTTATCCCAACACTAGTTTCTCTGACCTACATCTAGTAAACACTAACACTACTTTAACCCTTTCTCTGTCACTTTCCACTCTTTTCACTCCTCATCCATTCTAGATTTGTTGCTGAAACACAGTTGCTGTGGCAACTCCACACTCATTCCCTTTTGTGGGCTGCCTTTATCACCTGTTGCCTTTTGGGTACTAGGGCTCCAGCTGTCCACCATCAGGTCATGCTATCACATACACATTCAGTTACAAAACGTGAGTAGGATGTGAGGAAGCCTCCAGATCCAGGCAGCCATACAGCCATAGACAGAGTGGGGACTTAGGTTCTGAGACACAGACACATGTGTTGCTCAAAGAAAGAACTGGGCTGAAGCGAGTGCGGGTTTTGTGCTGGGGGAATAGTGAGAAGGGAGTTTGATGAGGGCCAAGGTTTGATTTCAGAGAGACTTGGTGGTTAGATGGACAAATTTCATATTTGATCAAGTAGGCAGAACCTTTGGAAATGCTTGTGCAATGGGTTAAAAGGATGAAAGCAAAGCTTTAAACAGATTAGTTTGGTTATTACGGTATGCCAAATGAATTGGAAGCAGAGAGACTGCTTTTAGGAAGATTATAGAGTAACAAAAGAAGAAAAAGCTATGGACCAGGTTTATGAGAATGGACAGAAAGTGTCTAAGCCATGGAGTTCTTTGAAAGAATAAATAAGAGACAGTGACAGACAGCATTCATAGTTAAAATGCTAAGCAACTGGGAGAAAATGGAAATGTTTAACATCTAGGTGATCTCAATACATATTCAACTTTTTAATGTTAGATGAGTCATTCGTCAAAATTTTAAAAATATTTTTTGTTTTCTGATGATTAATAGCTATTTCATAGACAAAAAAAAATTTGCTAGGTTTAAGTGTGTACTGGTGCTTAACAGTTAAGTCTCCACAGACACCACAAGGAACCAGGTTCAAGACCCAGAGCTTGGAGGAACAAACAAGATGAGCAAGTGAATAAAAGAAGTATTTCTTCCTCCTCTCTCTTCCTGACTACTTGACTAGTCTACTACTCACCTTCATTCTTGCATATGCTTTTCCTCTAAAAATAATAAAAATAAAAGAAACAAAATAACCCCAAAACTGTGAAGTATACTCAGAGTCAACAATATTCAAGAACATGCTAATAAACGTTGACCACATTTGGGAGCTACTTAGTGACACTAAGTTGTAAGGATAATTTGGAATGATCTCTAAGTAAAACTTAGGAATTAAATATAGAAAATGATTTTATCAAGTGTTCCTATCATGAACATTCATGGAATGACTTGTTTGCCTCTACTCTCCTGGAAATTTTATATAGTGGGTCATTAATAAAGAATGTGAACTTTATTATTCTAACTTGGAGAATGGATTGGGAAGTCTTAGAAAAGTAGAATTTGTTTAGAGACAGAGTGATATAGTGTATTGTAGATAAAAGCTATTTTGAAGACAAGCTGATTTGGACAATAGTTTCATTCCTATTTAACAGTTATGTAATCTGGGCAAATTAATTTCACCTGTGGAGGTGGTCCATTTATTTGAAAAATACAGTAATACATAATTCACAAGGCTGTTTTCAAACCCCTAAATGAGTTAACCTGGTATGAAGGACAGCTGCATGAAAGTAGTCAGCAAATGATAGTTCCCTTCTTTGAAAAACTTTAAGAAAGGGTCATTTGCTTAGCTAAGTACTAGGTAGATTATCTTGATAAAAGTTTAGGAAACTAGTACAGAATTTATTGGGGATTAACAAAAATGAATGTAACCAATGCTACTGTACTCTGAATTGCATAAGGGTGTTGATTCTAGTAGACAAACAAGGACAAAGAGGTGTGTGAAGTCATTCTCCACTCTTAAAGAAAAGTGAGAAACTAATCAAGGAAGTCAGCTGAAGGAATAAATTACTACTCCATCTCAAGTTTGGGCAGATTTATTGCCATTTTTGAAGGAATGTAATTGTATCAGTGAATAGATGGAAGGGTCAACAATACAAAGATGAAGAAGAGACCAAA
Source organism: Solenodon paradoxus (assembly GCA_004363575.1). Taxonomy (NCBI): domain Eukaryota; kingdom Metazoa; phylum Chordata; class Mammalia; order Eulipotyphla; family Solenodontidae; genus Solenodon; species Solenodon paradoxus. The sequence continues at coordinate 61,172 of RJWH01000786.1, read as the reverse complement.
TCATAGTAATGGGGCAATAAATCTGGAGCATAAGAGGAAGCCAAAAGCTAAAATATAAAAATCAACAAAAGCAGTATGTCTGACTTTGTTTTTGGAGGCAGATGTTACCGTGGATAGATGGCAAGTCCTCAGGACAATATGAATGATAGTGTATTTTGCTGCATAAAAAACGCTGATTTAGTACTTGGGATATTTTGATTAAGACATTTAATCTAAGTTTGGTGAAAAACAAGGACCAAGTGATTAATAAACAAACTGAAGGATGGAAAAAAAGGACAAAGCAAGTTTGGATAAAGGAAGAAAAATGAGGCAGAAACTTATTTAAGGAAACTGGGCTAAATTATGTCCTTCAAGCCTGCATAAGCAGCTCTAAACAAGAATAGCAATTAGTGAGGTAATGGCCTAGTGTTTAGAAAACCAATAACTTTTTTTCTGTGTGTATTCTGAGTGCAGACATACTAGCAACTGTGATATAAAATAATTAGTTGTTACAACTGAATGAGCTTTACCTTAAAATGAGGACAAAGCGAAGCCAAATAGCTCATTTACATGTGTGTGTACAGACACACACACATGATATAGGGAGAGTTCAGAAAGGGATGTCACACCAGAAGAGTCCTTCTCTGAGCATTAGAGGTCAAAGAGGTTAAAGCTTATTTCTAACCCTCTGGGAAGATTCTAACTTCATGTTTTACCCAAAGCAACAAGGAGCCACCAAAATGTCAGAGACCACTTCACATACCTGGGGAACTTCCTGGAAAATCCCCTTACTTCTGCTTTTGAACCTCCTTGTGAGTTCTAGTCTCTTGCTAATTAAAGACACAAGAAAGGGACTCCACCCAGCACCCACTTCCCAAGAGTATAAATCCAACCAGCCTCCAGTCTACAATGCAGCTCTTCCTGCCCAGAACACTGTCTCCTGCTTTTCCTTTTTTTTCTCCTTCATTTTCTCTAATAAACCTATAAAACTGTATTCATACAGTTCTTTCTTGAATTATTTCTTGAACTGTTGGACCCTAGAGCCCTGCATCACACATACACATACATATATATGTATACATAGGATGTATTATTTAATTTGCTAATTAATCCAGCTCTAGAGAAAGAAGGAACAACACTACAGAACTACAGAACTAAGGGGAATTTATAGAAAATTGAGGAGCAGAGCACAAAAGCAACAGTGACAATTGTAAAGCAATTTAAGAGGGAATAATTCTTTAAAGGTATTTTAAGATCAAGGAAGGACACCATTATCTACTATTGAGATAGGCAAATGAGAGTCAAGAAATGGAAGAAAATTATTTTTGAATATAGTTTTATGGAACTTTATCCACTTGGGTATTCCTCGAGAGTAGATTCTATGTACATTTAATATGCATCAGTAGTGTGTTTGGGTTATTCATTTGGTGCTTTCTACATGATCCTAATTCCAGAAATTCAAACCTAAAAGGAGTCAAAAGAAATGGGTTCAAAGAAATTCTAGGTCTCTATTATCTGAATAATACTCTTTATGATGATAACTACAAAGTTAAGCCAAGTACTAGGAACTCAAATCTTTAATATTCCAGAGATTTTTTTTTTTATGCTATTGGTATGTTTTTCTCTTTGTCCACTTGAAAATTGATTAAGAGGACCCCTTTGTAGACAAATCACTCTGGATTTGGCTACATATGCAGTATTGTATTGGTGACAAATTTTCTGTTTACAGCTTAAATGCACAATTAGTAGAGGAACAATCTGGAAAATACAAAGCAGCTAAGAACAAATGAATTCAGTGACTACTGAATGAAAAGCTATCAACACCACCTGCCTTCTTAGTGCCATGGGAAGGGCCCTGAGCCTTAAGCACACACAGTGAACTCCAGCACAGGTACACTCTTTACCCACTCCATCTGACCTCCTCCTGTGTTTGACGGGCTGACCACGGCTTGGTGGGAAGTGGTGGGTAGCCACAGGCAAACTCCTCTCGGGGAAAGGAGAACTGATGCCAGCACTCAGAGTCAATACGATGTTTATGGATATTAACCAAACCCTCAAAAGAACTTAGCTGAAATCCTCTCATAAATCTTTTAAGATAACCTGGGAAGCCAGGTCTGGAGAGGTTTCAGGATGAAGGATGCGATGCAAGAGCCCGCTGCACGCGCCCCTGAGGAAAGCAAGTGAAAGCTGTGGAACGAGAACCAAACGCCGTGTGCACTTAAAAGGTAAGCATGACAATCACTCCCTAAACTCCTAATGCTCTTGCTGCCTTCCATGGCTTATTTATGGGGTTACATAGCCAGTCATGTTTACTCTGCCCCACAGTTAGTTATCATTTTCCACAGAAACTCAGCAGACGGATTCTTTCTAGGGAAGAAACAAACTTCCTTGCTCTAATGGGGTAGTAGTTTTGCCTGTCATCAGGTTACTGAAACCAATCATTATTTTCCGGGACTGCTGAAATTATTTAAGAATCCCCTGTCCCCAGGCAGATAGACCTGAAGTCTTCAGCTGACCTTCACTGCTTCTGCCATTAGAGCAGTAAATCTCCCTTGAAGGCAGACAGCACTTGGGTAATTTTAGAGAGGGCAAAGGAGCAGAATTATAGGTTGTCTGGGAAAGGCTGAAAGACTAGACCTCTAGAGGGAAAAAAATAAGATAAATCATCTTGAAGGGCAACTACTACTTAGGGTCAAAGTTTAAATGTCTGTAACCAGTGTTTTAGTTGGACTTGCCGCTGGGATAATTAATACTCTTAGGTCTCAGAATAATTGAAAGTAGAGCATTATATTTACAACAGAAGAATTCATTTTAAGAAGCCAAAAAGGACATTCATTAAAAATCAGCTATAAAAAGCCATCTACCAATCAGTTACTGAAAACATGAAAACAAATATAAACAATCTAATTTTGCTTTTCAGAAACGAGTAATTTCTGTTTTAAAAATTATCAGAGGTTCCAAGTGAATTCTTAAAGACAAGAATGGTGGAATGAAAGCAGGGTAAATTCTCAACTTTTTAAAATGAAAGGCCTCTTTTTGCATGTAGCTTAATTTGAATACTCTTTAAAGCTGTGATTTAAAGAACCACCAGAGATTTTGTAAGGAATGAGAGGCTTCTGATCCTACTGTCTCAGGAGGTGGCTATAGAGCCCACAAGCGTGAGGCAACTTATGGGAATGTATGTCACTTGCTGTCACGTGCACACGACTTAACCAACATGGTGCCTTAAATCGCTTTTCTCCAGCAGCAAGTAGGCTAGCATCACATGTTTAACAATTCACTTAGATGGATTTTCAGCATCTCTAGGGCTTTAGAAAAAATTAATATAATGCTTGATAACTGGAGATCAAGAATTGCAAATACTTTGCCATATTTTGCTACTTTTTGTAGTCTTTCAATAATATGGATATTGGGATCTTAGACTTATTAGTCTGATTGAGTTATACTGAGAACACATATTCAATATGCTTGAGAATGGGAAACTTTAAAAATTCAAATCCACTCGTAATTCTTTAAGTATTTTTAATCAGTTTGATAATATATGAATACAAAGTAGAAATGAAGTAGAAATTCATGTCAAAGTCAGGCATCATTAAATCACAGAGAGACGAACATTGCTCCTTATTTTCAGGTGCTTGCTGAAAATCAGTTTAACAGAAGAACAGAGGTGTCTTTTGGGTGGTAGCAGTGTGGGGCTAATCCCAAACACTTTGACAAGGGTATGTCCCTGCATTTGGAACAGTGGACTCCATTGGTTCTCCGATTTTGAAATAATTCTTCAACTCTGCCTCAGTCTCCCCTCATCCAATTTCTCTGAGTAGTTATATCTTTCAGATATCATGTGGGAAAGTACGGGTCTTTACAGCTGCCTGCATCGTGCTCCTAAGCCAGAATAGCTGAGGGTATGTGTGACCTTGGTCATTGCTAGTTGCCATTATATCAGTGTTGGGTTCTACGGAGATCCCTTGGGATCCTGAAAAGAGGCCCAGATGTCTGGTTTATCACCACCAAGACCTGGCAGATGCAATCAGAAGCAACCTTGCACATAAAGCTAAACAAATAAAAAATTAACATAAAAAAACCCCAAAACATCCTCATTTTTTGCCAGCTATTTTCATGAGATGTCTTGAAAGGAACTGTTCAACATTTTTTCCCCATTATTGCTATATCACATCAATCTTCTACTTTATTTTTGTTCTATTCACATGAATAAGTTCTCTGACCTCCACTTTTAATTTTTTTAATGTTTTATTATTTCTTTTGTTTACATTGCTGCACGCTTCTTGGATATTAAACTTGCACTTCAGTCTGAGTGCATTTCACACTACACCCACCACCAGAATTCTAGTTCCCTTTTCCACTACCTTATTAACTCCTTACATCCCTTGTTCCTCCCCACTCCCATCCTTAGTAGACATGGCTTTGTGTCCTGTGAATTTTGTTGAGCTTTATCTGCTCTTTATTTTGCTTCTTTATATTCTACTATGTCACTGAATATTTTTTAATGAATAAATTTTCACAGATTATCTAAGGATTCATGGCTCCTCAGATATGAACCCTAAACTTCTGGTGGCATCTCCATCTTTAAGGGGTAGTAGTCAAAGTAGAATTTTATAGAGACCACAGAAGAGAGCTTTCTATTTACTAATTGGAAAAATCTATCTCTGGGGAAAAACTCAGCAACACAGAGGCACATTTTGCTGTAATGAAATAGCCAGACAATGACAATGATCTCAGTCTATCCACAGGCTAAAATCACTGCTTGAATGTGTCCAATTGGCAGGAGTTGGTAGCAAAGTTTTGTTGACTGGGGCCCCACAATTGTTTCTTGTTCCATTCCAAATCTTTGTTCATCTCGTTATTATAACAGCTTTCCAAAGCGAGTCGTACCTTCGGAGAATCTGACAGTCAGATCTCCAACTCTTGATCGACTTGCAAGTTATGTTTGTTTGAAGTTTGCAAAGTTAAGCTTTCTATGCTCATTAGAGCTAATTGCACATGGTGTGTGTGGTGCCCACAGCCCCATGCCAAGCATAGGATGGTATTTAAATCCTTTGATAACATGATTATAGAGGATTAAAATGTAATTAAAATGACTGCCCGTGACAATCAGTTTATCAACACCACTGAAGGAAGTCTGCCTTTTTAAAGACATAGAACTCTGTGGCAAGAAATTGCAACTACCTGATGTTTTTAAAAAATGTGCTGGAATGGATAAATCCTCTCCCTTCCCAGAGTGGCAGGTAATGTAATTTGGCTGCATGTGGGTCTTTAATTATGGTGAGACTGCTGAATGCACGCCAATGGCCTTATTGCTTGCTCTTATCCATTAATTTTGAAGTTGTAACCCAAGTCCAGAGCTCTTTCAGTGTGACCTTGAGGTTACTTGAGTTTCCCATTTGTGTTTAAGTAAATAATTGTGATCAGTAATTTCCCCCTGGAACCCTTAGAGTATGGCAATTACATGAAATTTGCTTGGCTCTTTCATGCATGCCCAGAGTTAGAAGTAAGTGCATAAGGCATTTGGAATGATAATTTCCAAGATATGCCTGAGTCCATCAGTAGCTCTGTGTTCCCTCTCCAGCTCATCAATATTTCTATTGTCACTTGTAACTGCAAAATTCAAGGAGATAAGGCAAATAGATGGTCTATTCTTTTAAGCCACAGAAGAAATAGTTTTTATTCTCTCCCACTAAGCTGAAACCATATATTTTCTCCAAGTATAAAAGCTAACACTTTGGAACAATATTTCCTTTCAGATATTTTTGGTTGGAAAAATATATATTGACATTTCTAAAGTAAACTATTCTGTAGTTGGCTAGGAGAGAGGGTGAGTGTAGGAAATGAATTAAATAAAGTGTTATGTCTGAGTACCCATTTAGAAGAGTATTCACATTCTCAACAGCTCTTAAGGAAAAGCAATACATAATCAATAATGATGTACTGTTTGGTTTTTCTAAAAACCAAACCCTCTTGTAGGGAATGCAGTTTTCTGAGAAATCAATGGACATTAATTTTACAGAACCACAAGTCAAATTTATAACAAGTGGAGAGAAATAAACTTGGCACATCAACTTCATAGACATTAGGTGAATGTTTGATTTTGTAGCCTATTTTGTTACCTTGAAATTTCAAAATGTTATATGGTCTAAACTACAAATAAGTACTCGAGTTTTATGATGACTAAACCATAAACTGCTGTTAAAAGTTTAATAATTTAAGAAGAGATTAAAGATGATAAAGTGGCTAAAACAGGCAATAACAGAAAATCCAAATGTGCTAATAAAACCCCCACAACTCTGTCATCTTTTCATTGTGCAAGCAAATAATTATTAGACATCATTCTCTGAACTTCGGTTTCTCCATTTAAAAAATAGGGACCTTAATATTTTGCTCAGGTCACAGGACTAGAAGACAAATAAAATATTTATGACAGTGTATTACAAACCATAAAGTGTAATGCAAATATTCTAACCATAGTTAATATTATGTGGCAAAAGTTCTTTAAGGACTGTAGCCTTTTATCTTTTTACAGAGTTCACTAGTGTCAGTCTTGGAAGTTCACTTTTAAACTTCTTCAGAGAGATTTATGCCTATAACTGAGATCAATGATTCACAGTAGGATGATTACTAATCATTTAAGTAGCTTATCTTCTCATAGATACAGATAAGCTTTCCTATGTATACTTTGTTTGAAAATGAGTAACAGAAAACTCCTAAATTAGCTAATGTAGATAGATCTCAACAGGGCAAATGGACACAGCAGTAAAGATGCTAATGATATCTTTCCTGCTCTGTCATTAATTAGCTGTGTGCCTTCTTTTAAATCCATGCTGGTTCCCTGTTGTCGAGGAAATTTGATGAAGACAAATGATCAGAGCTATGGATGTACTTTTAGGAAAAAAAAGTTACTAGGGAGGAAGTGCAGGGGGAAGTCAGCGAGGACGTATCCTCTGGTAAAGTTGAGTCTCAGTCTCATTCCTCTGGGAGTCAACACTGCCTCTGGGTGAAGGGGTCGGGAGATATGAGAAGGGGAAGCTGTGTACCCTTAGATGTCACTCACAGCAGTCAAGGTGGTGGGCACCAGCCAGTAAAGTGTGTCTTTGAGGTGAGGAAACAAAAAGCATTCACAATAACCGGTCACACATTTCCTTGGAAAAAATGTCCAACAAAAAGTCAGGTAACTACGTGTTATAAACAAACTCTCCTTGGAAGTTATGTGCTTTGTCTCAACTTTATCAAACTACTGTAGACTTTTCCTTAAAACCTGTAAGTATGTTTATCTTCCTCACACACATCATGTCATGGTCATTTCAGTAACAATATCATTTTATCTTACAGGGCTGAGTCCCAGAAAAGGGATAAGAAAAATGCTAAGGTGACTTAAATGGCTTCGACAACTAAGATATTACTTCTCCTTTTTCATGTTACCTTTCCATTACCCATTTTCCATAAATATCAGGTTTACTCTCTGATGACTGCCTGGGGCAAGCTGGGTGAAAGCTGTCACTGAAAACTAGATAGCAGGCATTTAATTATGTAAATGTCAGGTCAATATATGTAACCAATAATCAAATAAACTTAGAGTAGCCTTTCTCAAAGAGAGTTCTTCACTCCCTAAAAATTTTCCAGAAACAGATTTTGGAAGTTAAATACTTTCGTTTTAGACATGCTGTGCATTTTATCCTCATGTGAGAATTTCATCACAAACACTTTGTAATGACTTCATGTTTTGTTTACTGTTTAGTGTCTTCTCTTCATTGTAAGTATTGCAAGTGTGGGTGTACCTGTTCTGTTCACCATTGTATCCCTACCACCTGGCCTGGTATCTGGCTTATCATAGTTCTCAACAATTATTTGTTTAAAAAGTTATAAACCTTATATATTGCAGCTTTGAAAATTCCTGGAGTAGTGAAGAGTGTTTAAAGGTGTTAATCCAGTGTTTTCCTAATGAATTTATGCACAGACTACAACCTGCCATCACACACACACACATGCACGCACACATGCACGCACGCAGGGCCCCATCTGGAATGTATTTTGGGAAATACTATCTCAGAGCAAGGAAAGATAGTTCAACAGAGGTTGGCATTTGGTCTTGGTCCAAAATGGTGACTGTGTTAGCCATTCACCTTTGGTCCTTCCCCAAATCCATTCTCTACCCTTCTCTAGACTGAATGTATCATCTGAACTTCATTGATCTCTGGTTTCTGGTTAATTTGGCCAATGTGAAGCATTGGTCAGGGTATTTCTTCCTTAGTCCTCTGCTTAGCCACTGTGCTTCTGTTAATGGCAGCACCCTTCTGTAACAACTATTCCTCTCTTTGGACTCTTTTTGATTCTTTTAGGTCCTCCAGGGTTTATCTAGTAACATACCCCTCCATCCTTCTGTCAGTTCTCAGGGCATTAATGACTTTCCTTGGTATTATCCTTGAGATCCTTAACATTTTTTTTTTTTTTAAAGGTGCAGGAAGCAATGAAGGCAAGTAGGTAGGCAGGACAAGAGAGGAGGAAGAAACATTTTATTTTTATTTAGTTGTTCATACTGGTTGTTCCTCCCGCCACCCCGATTCGGGACTCAAATCCAGGGATATGTGGCCTGAGCTCCTTTAGAGGCGATTGAGCTAACTGCTACTCCACCAGGGTGAGCCAGGATTCTTAACTTTCCTTAATCACACCCAAATCCCTGTAAAAAGTCCATTCATTATGATCTTTCCAGAATCCCATCAGGTTGAGCCTCCTGTGTTCTCAGGACCTGACTACAAGTGATGGCCTCTTCAGACTGGAATGCACTGCGAAGAAGAAATTGAACACCCTCTTGGCAGAATCAAAGCTTTATATTCTGGCACTGTTATTTTGATTGAAGCTTTACAAATTCCAAGAATTTCATCCACACCTGTATAGCTTAGTACAAAAATAAACTCCAGCACCAAAGAATTCTTGGGAGTTATCCATCTTTCTAGCTCGCAGTTGGAAGGCAAACTATATACTACGTGGTTTTAATCTATTCCTCACACAGATTTTGAGTTTCAAAGGAAATAGGAAACTTATTCCTTGGGGTCATCACTGCTCATTTTTAATATAGTTCAGGACACTAGCACTCATTGCACATTAATTTAATTCATATATTCATTCATTCAGATGATGGCCACAAGTGCTGAGAGCAGAGGAAGTGAAGGCATTACCATTAGCTTCAGGCTAAAGGATAACATTTGGCGGCACATGAACAAAGGGAAAAGAGCGACCGACTTGTGAAAAGGTACCAAATCCCCATGTGTAATGTTTTAGCATTTTTTGTGAGATATGAAGATTGAAGTAATATACTTACTTTTTATTATAATAGACTAGTGATAATTAGGATTTTCCAGTGGTGGTAGAATAATAAGAATGTTCTTTGGACCTAAGAATATATGTTCTATTTGTAGTGGTGATTATGTTACTGTGTGAAGTTCTGGTTTTATCACTAACTTTAGTAGAAATAGTTGCCTTGGAAATCAATGGATATGGAATACAGCAAGTCAAATGATATCATAAAGAGTCAGAAGATTTTTGGAGAGAAAACTTCCCATTCTGATGAATCTATAGAAATCCTATGTCTTGCAGGCCCCCACTGGATTTTATGAGCACACAAATGGGTTATGAATAGGGGAACACCAGTCTTCCCTCTCCAGCCAAATGCCCTGTGCTTGCCCTGAGATTTAGCATCTCTGGAACCTCCAGTAGCATCATTATAGACACGCGATAGTCAGAGATTAGTTAGAGTTGGTATTTTGCTCATTCTTTTATCTTAGAACTAAGCTCATTTCTTTTTGGTATTATTTTTATCACCTTGGAAATTATTTTTCATGATAAAATGGTTTATATAGAGTTGTGTGGGTCCTTAATAGGGGTTGTACGCTTCCCATCTGTGGAACTGGCTTATAGAATTTCAGGCTAAACCTGTTTGGGTAGCTAGACTTGTGATGAAAATAACTCAGTTCTCTAGTTATGCTTATCATTATTTGTTCTAATAATCATTTGTCTATATGCTTAGCTTCCTCTCATAGTATTAGTTCCTTGTCTAAGTTCCTCTGTCTCTTTAGTCCTTATTTTGTCCTGGGAGCTAACTCTTCATAGGACAGAAATGATCAGTAACCAGGAAAAGCCTTTTATCTCCACCAAAAAAAAAAAAAAAAAGGTATCAGAACTCATAAACCTGTTACTCAAATCTGAGTTCTTCAGTCTAACACCAACTGTAGACTTAAGCTTTATTCAACCTGATCCAGAATGATCACCATTACTCCTCCTGAGTGAGATTAGAATCTAGGCTCTCCCCATTCTCTATCAAGCTTTGAGGTCTCAGCCTTCTCGCTTCAGTGTTTCCTGTTTCTGACACAGGCAACTTGTAAATAATTTGGCAACACACAGTCAGAGAATCTCAAAACCCTTATTTCTAGTAATGATATTTATTATACGCATGAGTCAGGGGTCCATTCTGGTGATTTTCCCAGAAGAAAACAACAGAATGTTTCAAGGTAGGTTCACTTATGATTCTTGCTAGTTGAATGAAGCTTTGTTTTTCAATTTTACTCTCTCTAGTAAGATTTCAGAGATCCTGTAGCTGAGCTTTGGACCAGCACAAACCTAGGGTATTCTGTACATTTCCTGTATGGTCTCTGTAATTAGTATATACCAAGACAGCCCTTGAAAAATTCAGGTGGGGCATGGCAAATTATGAAGACATATCATAAATTAAATCAAGTAGTAGCTTCAATCACAGTAAACATGCTGGATACAGTATCTTTACTAGAACACAGTAGTAAACCCTGGCATACTCACTCTATGGCTATTTAGTATATAAACCCTTCAGGCTGCATCAGGAAGGAGAAATCAAAAGTTTCCATTCATTTGGGATGGGCAGCTATACCCAACAGAGTAGGGCTCCAGGGCTATGATAGTTTCCAGGTTTCTGACAATATAATCCAAAAGGATCTTAGCTATCTTAATATTCCACAGATCATACTAATCCACTACTGCCTACTTATTTAGGGATACTCACACTGGTAATCTAACAAAGGAGGTACTAGAATTATCGATACTGACACTTTGAGAGGAGAGTTACTGATACAACACAGGGGTAGAGAGAAGTGTATCTGAAACAAAGCACTCACTAGAGAAGCTTTCTACATCACGACATCATGAAAAGATGTTTCTTCCCATGTCCCCAGGCACTCCACATTCTTACAATCCTGCAGTTTTCTACACAAGAATTGCTGCTTTCTGTTTGATGGCTTTTCCTGACTGAAAACATTCCTGGCCCAAGCATGGGGATGGCCAAGATGCCAGAGAGTCAATGCTCCTGGAAGCGGATCTGAACAAGTGATGGATGGGAGCTGGTGGATAAATATCCCAAATTCCTCTCCCTCACACATTGTTGTTGATAGACAATTGCTACAGAAGTTTAGAGAGGGAATAACCACAATGGGCTGTATATAAATGGTGTCATTGAAATATGGAATTTGATCTCCTAAGGAAGGATCAGAACTTTGACAAGTGGCAAAGAGAAGAGAGAGCTTTAGAGTAGGGCATTAGGAGGAATGGCTAGAAATATCATTTTATTTATTCCAAGTCTGTTGAGTTAAAGTTATACTCCATTACAGGTAGCACTGTGTAGTCAGCTAGCAACTCCATTAGGGAAGAAGTAGAAGACACAAGTAGAGAAACAATAATTGAATTGAGGAGTGTTCAAAACATATCAAAATTAAACTTAGAAATGTAAATACCGGCAACAAGACTTTGAGGTATGTTGATGGGATTTGAATAGTGAGAGTGATAATATTTTAGAAGGTAGTTAGATGGCACAAAGAGCAAAGACAGGAATAAAGTAATATTGGGGAGTGAAAGACCAGTTGAGAAACCCATGCAACAGGCCAGGTGAGGTATGACATGACAAGGGCTGCATTCAGGGAAAGTTCCTGGAATGACATTCAGACAATGAATGTCAAAGATAGTCATTAGGGAAGAGGGAGAAATCAGAGTTGACCCTAAACTCTTCTACCTGGCCATAGGAAGCGGGTGGGGAAACATCAGATGAGACAGAGAATGAATGGGCAGTTTAGAAAGTAGGAGAAATTATTAACTTGCTTTTTACCACACCTCTCTTCCTTTTTCCGCAGATCCTTGCATCTAGGAGTTTCTGAAACTTGATACCGATTTAGTTTCTCTGGACTGGATTCACTGAGAGGAAGGGTTGAAGCAAGTTCTAAGCCTGCTTGAGCTCCTGCCTTTTGTATTCTTCATGTATCATAATATTTAATAGACGAGGAACCATACTCTCTCAATTCCCATTCTAATTTTCTGTCCTCACGAAGAATCTTATTTTCACAGCACCAGGGGTTGTGGATATTCTAAATTTGGAATTTCCCAGCTCCCAGCAGGATAAGTCATACCTTTAATGTATCTTAAATATAGTGTTTGGGCATTTAATTATATTATGCAAAATTAGTAAACAGCTATTTCAAGACAGGGACAATTAAAATAAATCTGCAAGGTACGGTATTTATTAGCATTTTATTTTCCAAACCAAGTGATACAGTGTCCTGGCTCTTGAAGCTGAAAGATGAGTGGCGCCTAGAAAATGGTATTACAGGGAAGACGTCTGGTGCTTAAGTTTCAATGAAGTAGTTGTTTTGATGATTTCTTATGGAACCAATTCATCCCCTGAGGGGCTGTCTGAGAGAGAGACACCTGCTCTATCCTGTTTTCCTTTACATCACCCACATGTCCCAATGAATACTTCTCACTTTTTCTTAACTTTTTGCTCTTTTATCACACTGCCAGATATGTCAGTCAAAAGAGCTGCTGATCTGGGAAGACCCCAGCACTATAGATGCTGTAGATGAAGATGGCACAGGGGGACTAGGAAACCAAAATGATAAATGGAAACGTTGAAAGGAAGATGCATCTTTCTGTTGCTCCTTCAGCTAAAGCATGGTGACCATCCTATGGGCAAGTAATTTTATGCTAATAGAGTCCATGGCTACTGGGTGCCTTATGGATGGAATTCAATACATGTTTCTTTGTTAAGTTGTACAGGGTTCTCTGCAAAAAGAAGGTGTCACTTGCGATATATTTGAAAATCTTTCCCTGATCCTCTCTATAGCCTATCTCATAAGGGATTCTGAAGTGAAAACACTTACAAGCTTGCTACCAGAAGGTTTATGGTCTATGAAATCGGTATTGATTCCAGATCTATATCTGAAACAACCAGGCTGTTCTTCTGGAGATTGACTGGCAAGACCTGAATAAAAACTTTTGGTAAGATTTAGCTAGACTTTGCCTCAGTATCATCACCGACATGTAGATTATTTCTGTCTTTGGCCACCTGGGTTACTACATGCAAAACACTATCAGTTTCATTGTCTATAGATTCCACTGGAAGCCTGTTTCACAGAGAATGGCAACTGTTGGCCTAGTTTCCTTTCCCAGAACGCCTATGAATATTTTAAAATATGGATTTCCTGCATAGAAATTTAATTTTCAGGAAATAATAGAGGATAAATCTAAAATCTATGAATGCTTTTGGATGCCTAACCTCCTTGTATCTTTAATTCCAGTTTGTGAGGAACCTTCATCTCTCTCTTGGGGTTCAAGAGAACCTTACTGTCTTGGGTTGTATACCCGGGGCCTCAATGCTGGGAATTTCTATAGCTTTCAGAAATCATGGAGATCTACATTGCCTATGATATATTTTCAGCTATGTGCTTGGCTCCTTAGTTATCTTGGAATCAGTATACTTTTACCCTTATCTTCTTTGTCATCCCTTTCAGTTTTGCATCCCTAGGATTTTTTATTTCCTAGTTTTTTCTCTGTACCCCTGTGTCTCCACATTTGTGTTTTATCTCCACTCCCATTGGTAAAAGCCTTTGCTTAAATTATTGTTATTTGTTCTGTATTGAAAGAGATATAAGTTAATTTTTGTCATTTTGACATCTTTAAGAGACCCTTCACATACTTGTTGAGACTGAATGATTATATGGTCAAATTTCTTCTGGTACCCAGCTCAGGCTGAATAAGAGAGTCCATCCTCTCAGCCTCAAATCTGATTGGCTCAGATGTGGGCATGTGACCTAAGCTAAGTCAGTCATAGCTCTTACCAGAATACTGTGAGAGCTTGTAAGAAAGTAACTCATATTTTGGGATTTCCAGCTGAAAAGAGTAAAACTTAGGACACGTAATAACTATCTTTACCATGACATAGAGGAATCCACCCCAGAATAAGGCAACACAGAGAAGAGCAATGTGACTAGAGAGAAGGATAGAGGGATAGAGATAAGACATGTTTGAGCACCAGGCTCTTGGCCACCACATTTTACAGACATGATCCCTTTTCTGCATAAATTACTTTGAGTTGAGTTTATGTCACAGCAGCTGAAAGATTTCTGGCTAAAACACAAACACGAAAAGCTAGTTATAAGTCAAGGAATGTAAGTTTAAACAAGAAAATATCTCACTAGCCTATAAGTAGAAATATAATTCCACACATATTAAGTAATAAATTATAAGAGAGGCTAGATTCTTGTCATCTGGAGGTTGGAACAAGAAGTCATGGTGTCCCCAGTTAAAACCTAAAGTGTGCTCTCACTAGTACTCAGAAATAAGTTCAGTGGAGAGGTCCCCCAAAGAGAAGGGGTCCTGGCATTCTCTAGTCTTTGTCATGCTGCTTCTCTACTGCTTCTGATACTTTTCTAAAGTCCCGGACTTTAGCAATAATCCCTTAGGTAACTATATCAAATAGCAATCTCACCTTGCGAGGTGAGAGGGGAGTTGTTCTTCATTTTATCATCCCTTCTCAAGTCTAAGAGAAGTTTATTCTCTTAATTTGGACGCCACAACCATAAGCAGAGGATGACTGAACAGCTGTGCTAGACTGATTATATCCAAAGGTCTAGATGCTCTCAGCTTGGCTCCCAGCCTGACTACAGAGACAAAGGCCAGGGCATTCTAAGTTCTCCAAGGGTGATCATCTTCAGAGTCAAGTCCAGAGATGGGATGAAGTTTCTGTTTCCTTCCGTCTAAGGTCCATCTCTACAAACCTTATTTTCTACTCCAGAAGCAAACTATGTCTTAGACAGTTGACAGTGGCAATGCCTTCACCATGTAGGGAAAGCCCACCCCACCCACAAGTATATGGTCTGGCTCGCCAAGTGGGATGATGATTCAGCTCACATTGGCAAACAGCAGGGCTTCCAGCCTTCCATAACACCTTGCATGGAAGAGCACCAATTCAGTCCAGTCCTGCTAAATTTCTTCGTCTAGTTGCCTTTCTTCCAGCAAGAGGTAAAGATCACCCCACTTAATATATACACACTGCTTAATGCCTAGAATTTAATTTGAATTTTAGTTCAGCTGCTAAGTAGGTAGATCACATTTCAAAAGTAACTCAACCAATATGAGCCTTATTTTCTTCAGTTAGAGACTGGAGACTAAGCATTTACCCCACAGACAGGTTGAAAGAAAAACTGAGACAATATTTAGCAGCAACTTAGTTCAGTGACTTGATTTGTAGTACTTTCTGATGATGGCAGTTTTGACTACCCTTAGTTTGTTGTTTTAACTTCCTACCTTTTTTTTTATGTCTCAGCGAGCTTTCACTTACAAAAGAATGTACTGCACTTCCCAAAGAACAAGAGACAATGGCAGGAGAAATGCTACACAGAGTCTGCCTGAGAAAACTCGGTTTAGCTCTCGCTCCATAATGTTGGCAAAGACCTTTCTGTTATTACACTCAGTGGTTGTGAGATCGCCTGGAGCCCTTAATGTCCAGACTGAAACATCTGCTTTAGGCCAGTGATGACTTCAAAATTTACCCCATGAAAATGTGACAGGATCTGTTCTTTTTATGTGAAAGTAAAGAGCTTCTTATAATAGTTGTATCCTTCAAAAAGTTCTTTCAAATCAAATCTACCTTCCCCAAAGATGAAAGCACACTCTATCTGTTAAGAAATAAAAAGTTTTCTTGTAACTTTTAAGACATTTTTCCCATTTCCATTTCAAAAGTCTTTGCTAAGGTACTCTGTTAGATTATGCTTAAATTGCTCATGCTATGAAAACACAGTGATAGGTTCTTTTTTTGTTTTAAGTATGGATACAATTTGATGGGTGACCTTGTTTATTACATACCCATGTGTGTCTGGCACTGTGGGAAACCACTTTCATTGGGGGGGAAAAATTAGGCACAACCATTTTCTTATGAAGCTTACAGTCTGTGAGTAGGTAAATAAATATACAAATCTGTAGTGCTATAAAATAAGCAACCATCTGTGATAGAGTGCCAGGGGATATACATGTTCCTGGGAGGGTATTTAAATATGGTGCTTAAGAAGGGCTTTCTGAGGAGGAGGCATTTAAGCTGGTCTCTGGAGGACTAGAAGGAGACAGAAGATAAACAGTATGTGCAAAAGACAACATTTTCAAGAAGTGAAGGGTGGCCAAGTATAGAGGGACATGGGGAAATAGCAGGGATTTAGCAGGAGTCATATCAGGCAGTTTGCAGACCTTTGAATTTTATTCTAAACACAGTGAGAAGCTATTAAAGAATTATACAGTTAAGATTCTTAATCAGATTCCTATTTTTAAAATAGTTTGGATTCTGTATGGAGAATAGATTAGAGGAGGTGAGACTATAAACACGGGGACCCAGATAAGAATCTTTTTAATGGTACAATGAACGATGGTGGCAGCTAGGGTGGGGAAATGGAGAAACAGAGATACATTTGAGATATATTTTGGAAGCAAAATAGACAAATATACTTATTGATATGTTGTAGGGCATTAAGATAAAATGATACTCAAACATTAATGTACCCAGGGATATAAAGCTCCTAGAGAGTTTGCTAAATGGCAGATTAGGGTTCAGCAATTCTGGGGTGGGGTCCAAGAGTCTTCATTCCCAACACTTTCACAGGTGGTCGCTGGTTCAATGACCACTTTGAGCAAAAAAAAGAAAATGATTTTAATTGAATAAATAGCATTCCTTTAATTGTAGTAGGAGGGAGACCAGAGAAGATGGGCAGTAGCAGAGGCAGGGAGGGATTGCTACTTGGTAATGTCTAGTTTATTAGTAATTGTGAGTGTGAAGGAGGAGAAGTTTGACTAGGAAATTAAAGAAGAGAACAGAGTACATTAAAGTCATCTCAGAGTAGAAAAGTAAACCTTAAAGAAATGTAGCTACATTTTGGGGCAGAGTTGAGAATCCATTTGAGGGGTGCAATTGTGAACTTAATGTGAAACCAGTCTACAGCATCTAACAGCTTAGAAAGGCCACAAGAAGGGGGATGGTTGAATTTCTCAGTTGCTGGGGATTTGTCAAGTATAAGAGTGGGAGTAGGGGTCAGAGATGGGAAGTTCTTTTTAAAATGAATTATAATGATGAGCATGAAATCTAAGCTGGACAAGAATGGAAGTAGAGTTATTGTTTCTGCCAAATGCGTGTCAGTTGAGAGAGCAACATTAATTTCTGTGGAGAGGCATGTCAAGATCATTCTGAAAAAAATGCTGGCTCGTTATACAAGTACATACTATTCTCTTTAAAAAGCATTGATTCTAACTGAGAAATAAGTAGTATGGAAGACTATGGATAGGAAGAGGTATGAAATTTCTGTGATTCCTTTTATTAGTTAAGAATGCATTTAGACTCCTCAACAATAGCCGCCTAATAATATCTAACATAACAAGGAATCTAGAGGTGCAATCATTCTTCCTATTCTTTTAACCACTTGGCATCCTATCTTGGATACAAGCTGTTTGTAGTCCTTTTGTTCACATAGTTATTGCCTCCTGCTTACAAGATTGCTGCTGCTGTTCTAGACAGAACTTCCATGCTCAAGGTATGAAGAAAAAAGGGGATGATGCAACCTGCAACTGTCCGTTTTTATCAGAAAAATAAAAGCTTTCCCAGAGATGCCTTAGCAGACTTCCACTTACATTGCATTGCTGGAATTTTATCATATAACCTTGCAAGGGAAGTGGGTAAGATGGATATGTAACTTTTCTGCTCTCCTTGAAAGAGATTGACATGTCATAAAGGCATGGGGAATGGGTGTTGGTTCAGCCTGCTTACACTCTCTCTCTCATCCCTGACTAGCTGGAGAGTTTACAGAAATATCTCTGTTTTAAAGAAATCAGTACATCTGCAATACTCTATTAAATTCAAGGAACTGCCCTCGGTAATAAAGAACTGTCTTTCACTTGGTTATCCTAATCCCAGCTAGCTTGATGGTCTGCTTTGAGAAGGAAGATGGAATGTATTAATACTTATCATTCTCCGACCCTGCAATCACTCTTACCAAGCTCATGTTCAAGTTAACTCAGTGTTATTTTGAGGGGAAAGAACCTAAAGAATAATAGCTATTGTTTAGTTCTAGAGAAGCAGTCAATTCTGGATCATCTACCAGTAGATGATTTAAGAATTTTCCACATAGAGAGAGAAAAACTACTTCCTTTGACTAAATCTTAACAGTAATTCATGAGGCTTCTCAAGAGAACATAAAGTTCTATTATGTCTCAAGTAGGTTGGTTTTTTTTTGTTTTTCTGTTTTGTTTTTTTTTTTCAGTGGAAGGGTAATGCCTTTACTTCAAGGTCATGAATAGTATGAGATGCTTAGGAGTTCTGAGATATAACCAGAAAAGCCCAATACAGAGATTCCAGTGGTGTCAGCAGAATCTTTCCAGAAAAGTCTCTTCCCCCCTGCACAGAAGGCTCCAGCTACCTGGCTTCCAGGCTGTAGTTCATGTCTCTGCTTCTTGAGCCCTGCCTCTAAGTCATTTGAACTAGTGGCAGTTCCTGAAGTGAGTGGATCATTTCTTATCTCCTTTGTATACACTATACCCTATACTTAGAATACCACATCATGCAGGGTCCCAAATGGGAAAGAGTTGATGCACCCAAAAAGGTGGTAGACGACAGTTCAATGAAGGAACTGTGCATAGAGGCACTGGCAGAACCTGCTAACTTACCCCTCCTCATAACTGATCCCTTCTCTCACCAGAACTTAGGAGGGTGTTATCATCTTGGATAGAGGAAAATGGCCACTGCTGAACCCTGGTCAGGCAGAGGGAACTGGAGAAATAAACATCTCTCTCTCCTCATAAGACCTGACTTTCTGTTGGCAACTCTTCTTAATAATACAAAACTGAAAGACTGGTAACAGGGTGGGTACAGCCCCTAGAAGTCAAACTTCTAAGCTATAGAGCAGAAAGAAGACCCTAGAGATTATGATGAACATTTTCCATTTGCCCCTCAGATCTATTGCTCTTCTTCCCATTTGTTTGAGCAAACTTGCCACCTATTAAGACCCATGTCACATGTCATATGCTTCCTTCTTAAAGTTCCAGAGGCCCTTCTTTTGTGTCATCCTAGACACAGCTCTGCCTCTCCTGTGCCATGACTTGTCATTGCCTTCATTATTTAACCATCTGTTCCCCACTGAACTATTAAATTATTACCATATTTATTTTTGTATATGTATGTATTTCAACCCTGGCCTGCTGTTTAGCAGACAATTGATGTTCACTAAGTACCAAATTAAGAAAAATTGAAGATTACAGATTATCATAGTCTCCAAAGAGCTATCTACTGAAGCGTAACTATCAGCTCTCCCTTCCAAATAACACAGATGGCATTTTCATTTGGATTAAAACTCACATGCTATCCATGCAATTTGTAAGCCCAAGGCTTCACACGGTGATGATGATATGTGTGTAACATTTATAGTAATACTTGAATCTCAGTGACCCCAAGTCCCACCCTTAATAATTGGCAAAAAAAAAGTCTGATTTCCTCCTATGATCCTTTCTCCCCTAGTAGTAGATAATCTTAAGGTGGTACCTGAACGTCCCTAGTTCCATCCTTGCTTCTTCCTCCAGGACATAATGTTCCAAAATGGAATCCCTGTGCCTCCAGAAGTTCCACGCTGCGATTTGTCTCACAGATGGTCAGGGTCACTGCCTATGACTTTGTAGTTCTCTATTTCTGTTTCTACCACTTTCTTCTTTCTGCTGTCATCTAGTCACCCCCTGGATATTGCCCTTGTGTGCTATCCAAATTATTGCCAGTTTTCCTCTGGACTGACAGGAACTACACTACCATAGAAGCTGGGACCATACCGCTGACCCTGCCTGGCCTGTCCAGAGACCATTGAACTCATGCTGCCCACATAGCTCTTGACTCCTGTACCTCACCACTGCCATTACTTCTTTCTCAGGTCTTTCCTTCCCAGAGCTCCCAGGCATTCTGGAATCATGGGTTGTATCTGGGTGGACATGAGGGGGCCTTACACCCATCCAGAACCAAAGTGCTAGTCCCTCTTACTCAGTTCACTACACTTGACAGACTTTTCCCTCAAGATGACATTTCTCCAAAAGTTCACTTTCCATTTTCCTATAGTTCGCTTCTTTTTGAGGAAACCTACCCCATTCGGTAGGAGTGTAATGTTTGAAGTCTAACTGTGCGTAGGATTCAAGTTCCTTGATATGACTCTTCAGGGTTCCATAAAAATCAAGGGAAGTCAGTGGGCATCTGCTTTACATATCTTCAAATACTCTATGATAATTAAGGAAGTCTCTGAATATCCACAACAGGAGGCTTTCTGTACAGAAAACCCAAAAATCTCTTTAGGAAGTAGTACTGTTTAAATCCAGTCATCTAAACAGCCTCATATCCAATACAGACAAGATCGCCCATGACTTCTGGAAAGGATAGCATTTTTAAATATTACACATGCAACATTAGTTACGGTACTCATCAGTGTAGTGGGCCGTGGCCAGACCTGCAGCAGGCCCAGTGACACAGTAACTTGTAGAACTCAGAAGTAGGACTGGTGCTACAAGAAAGTGCTACAAGAATGGCACTTAACATGTGTGCTTGGCTTACCCTGGCACAGCTGCATAAGAATTCTACAGGTCTGGGGCTCTAAATCCTCCAGCGTAGCAGACTGCTGTCTCCAGTTAGACCCCTGATTTCACAGAAGGAAGAATCTACTCTGCTCTTCAATCTCATATATGTTATTTGTACTTCTTGTTTTCTGGTGTGGTCAGAAGGAGAAAGAAAATCCAACTTCTATTGAGGCAGATTAATAATTCTTGTTCATCTTCAAAGCTAGCTCAGCCCTTCTGGTGTGACCTGACTGTCGTTTCCTGTTGGCTCCAGTCAAGTCATCAAAGGTCTGTGTTGCATTTTGATGAGTGAAAGACAGAATAAATATTCAGACATCTGAATGCTTTGGAGCGGGGTTCTGAATGAAGCAAAGTCGTAACGAACTATAGGACTTTGAGTACACACGTCTCCAGTCTCACAATATAGCATTTTGTAACTTAATAAAATAATGAAAGCATCATCTGGCCTTCCTGAACATTTCATTCTTCAGAACAGTGATGATCAGTAAGTAGAAGTTTCCATGTATGCTTTGCAAAATACACACACAAGTGTAAGAATTCTCTGGGCACATAAACAATAGAAGGAAAGAGAAAGGGATCATGACATAATAATACCAATTAGAAGCATTAATGAGCATTTGTGACCACTTCCCAATCTTAGTGAAGATTGACAACAGAGGGGAAATGTTCAGGACATGGGTTGATGGTGAGATGGTGTAGGTCATGACTGGTCCTTATTCTTTATAAGTCAGTGAGAAAATTCATTCATTCTTCTAGTCTGCAGTTTTTTCATTGATTAAAAAGATATAATCCAGAGATTATGTGTATTATGGAGACAGGGTATATGGGACATCTCTGCTTCTTTCCATTTTTTTTAGAATTTTAGTTTCACAAAAAAAATAAATTTTAATCGAAAGATCTATTTGGAAAGAGACCTTTTTAATTAATGATATTGATGACATAAAGTACCTACCAAATCATTAGTAGTCACTGAATGACTTGGGAGGAAAGATGCAGTCATTAACATTTCTCTTGTACACATTGTCTGTTGTATTTTATAAAGTTCCAAACAGGAGGAAGATCTTGAAAACTGTGAGCAGAAACTTTTCTTCAGAAGACAATAACATAAGTGAAAGTGTATTGATAAACCTCATGGATAAAACATCAAGCATATGTTCAAAAAGCATAGATTCAGGAACCAGACTGCCTGGGTTCAAATCACACTCTGTCACTTGCTTAGATGTGACTTTGGGCAAGAGAGACTATCTTCTTGCCCTCCGAGTTAGATAACTCTTTTTATTCAAAGAAATTAAATCCTGTGTTGTCACCAGCTGGATCACTAAAACTCTCTAAAAAGGTGACTTGGGCACCTCCACCCTGACATCTGCTTGCTGCCTTGTCTAGGCTCCTCAGTGGAGAGAGGAAGCCCTACTGATGGGACCCCTCCCTCAGCCAGGGCTGTTCCACTCTCCATTGTTGTATAGATTGGGATTCCACGGCTTTAAAGGTGGTGTTAATAATCGCACTAGAAGATTCAAGAAAAGAGAAAACTCATTTACCTGTTCGGATTTCTGGTTCAGTGAACCCAGATCCAGAATATGATGAGAGTTTCTAGTAGGACTGAGTAGAGTGATGTGTGACTTGCCATCTGAGTTGAAAACCAAACAAATGACACGCTTGCCTAAAGACCTTTCTTGCTGTCCTTTCCTCACTTTTTCTTTCTTATTATCCTTTTTGTGCACCCGTTATGCTATGCATTTTCTTTTTATGTTTTTATGACTGCTGGGGTTTCTTTCAGAGGGATTCCATAAGACATGGAGAAATTAATGCATCAAGGGACTTCAAGCAGAAAAATCCATCTGACCTGGTGACAGTTGGTAAGCATTAGAGAAAATCTCATTTACTTGAGAACCATAAGTTTGGCAATTTCATTTCGGCTTACTTCACTGCTCTTCCTAAAGCTCTGAGTTCAATCAGAGGCAGGAAGAAAAAGCAGCTTCACTGAATTTGGTCAGAGAGAGGACTTCGAAGCCCACAAACAAGGCTGTTTAGAGGAAAGGAGCTATAAGAAAAATAGAGCATTGTTGTTGGTCCAAAACCGCCTTCCTGATGCCCTATTGCATTTTAATGAAAACTTTATGCTTTTTCCCAGATTTTCCTTTTCACCTGATAGATGGCGAGTATTGCTCTATAGGAAGGCACACATTTTTTTCCGTCTTTTTCTACTTCCAACTGTTTTATTGGGTGCTTTATCTCAACCACTTACAATCATTTTATAAGAAGGCTGCATTCCAGTTCATCTTGAAATGAATGTGCTCTTCTGCATGGGCAGGGCCAAGGGAGAATGTCTTTCTCAAGAGAGGAATGGTGGAATTTGTCAGTGATACAAACCAGATAGGAAGGGAAGAAAGGAAACTAGTTATTTTCAAAAGGATACAATGAAACATGAGTCTGGCAAGTTCACTCAGCAACTGAGGTCATCTGCCTGCAATTTAGTGATCTTGTCTCTCTAATCACGGAGCCAAAAAGGCCAGGGACCCTCACCGGACTGTGTACTGTGCTTTGAGGGTAGTGACAGACATGAAGTCTCCATAGGCAGAGTGATGAATCCTCTCTTGGGACCTTTGACCTAGGTGTTGTTCTTTGTATCTTTAGGACTCTACCTACCCCATATTTAACTTTCCAAATAGCCGAAACATGGTTCTATTCCCCATCCTAAGAAAACAAATTAGAACAAAAAAAAATTCAATGTCTATGAGGAAGGTCATTTTAACTCTGTTTTTCTATGATGTCACCATCTTTCTGGGGGTATGGTACTTTCCTGACCAGTGTTTCCCAAAAGGGACTTTTAAAAGAAAAAAACATAAACACAACTAGATTTCATAACAATCTATTATTTTGCAATACCTCTGAGACTTTTGATTTTGAGGAGGAAAAATGAAATAATCTAGTTTTATTTATTTTTGATATGTGGTCAATTACTGGTTATATACTTATGTATCTATTAGGTACTTAGACTATTTTATTTATATGGTATGCTGAGATTTGAGACTTTGTTCACAAGAAGTTTAAAATTTAGTGGAAACAAAATCATCTCAGTATCAATTAGTGAGATGACAATGTGATAATTAACTATATTTTATACTGACAAAGTGCTAGAGAATCAAATATAGAGAACAAAGTTGGGTAGAATGAGGGATTAATTGAGTACAAAGGCAAAAGCAGTTACAGAGAGACAAGCATAGGGCAGTTCTGTTAGGGCAAGGCTGAGGCTGCAACTCTTGGGCAGCATTTAAAAAATATCATTCTTGGTTGTATTGCATTGCTCTGAGAGTAGTTTATGATTCTTAATATTAGATCCATTAGTTACTCTAATGTTTAGAAGACAAAAAATATACTAATACTTTCATAATGTGTTAGGCTGAACTTGAGTATTATGGAGAAGGTTTTCCATGGAAAAAGAGGTGCTAATTGAAGCTTTTTCTTAGAAAGCTTTTATCCAACAGACCAAAATAATTTCTTAAAAATTTTTCCTAGCTTTTCCTAAAATGTCTAATGATGTTCATGAGCACTAGTGACAGTGGGCTTTGCAAAAGAGTAGATTTCTTTGCATGATTTCATTTGCTATCAACCATGTTACAGTAAGGTAGATAGCCTAGGGATAGGGGACAAGAGGTCAGACAAAGGAACAAAGGACAGCCATGTAAATGGCATAACCAACAATCACCAGTCAAAAAAAAAAAACCCCACTAAAACAAAACAAACCCAAAAAACCATAGTGGTCCAAGGATCAGAAATAAAACCCCAAAAAGGAAACCCCGCCAACCCAGCTCAGCTCCACTGACTAGTAAGAAGGTACCTTTGGAGAGGGGATGGGAGAATTACTGGAAAGACTTCCCAATAAGTATGTGTTGATTGGGCAAGACAGGCGTTCATGTTCACTCGACCTCAACCCACTTCTCATCTCCGTGAGAAGTGGACTATCTCTCTTGCCTGCTTAAATAAATTTCCCACTCAACATTTTGTCTATGGTGTCTTGCATGCTAATCTTACATAGGATACGAGAATCTGGACTGAGGCTCCAGTCTCTTCCGGAGTTCTCACACTAACGTTACTACTCTAAGTGGCATAAGTATGGGCTCTTCATCTCACACACTTCAAGCCCTGAGGTGTGTTAACATTTCCTTTTGCGTAATAAGGGTCCTTCTTCAGCTGTTTTGAACTCTATTTAGTGGGGAAGGTGAGGAAAACAAAGATAAAAATCAGAGTGACATCACTACTGAAGTCCTTTCCAGCCCTTTGGAATAATTCTCATTAGTTAACGCGACCATCGACCATCCCTATGGACTTATCTCTTACTATTATTTTCTTAGATTATGTGTTATCTCAGTCCCTTTGGCACCTATTCCATAATGGACTTCTTGGTAAGCTTGTGTTTATTATAAAGGATCTAATGGGATTTCTGTCAAAGTCATAATTAGTCTTATACTTACAATTTGTGAACTGCATGGCAGGAAAATTCCTTCGATGATTGTTTCACCTGAAATTGTTAAAGTGCATGGAGATTTTTTGATAAGCTATCATGGGTCACAGTATTCTTGGTTCACACTATGAATAACACTGCTCTAGGTCTATGGAGAGAATGGGCAATATGGTCAGAAAAAGAACTAGATGGAATCTTGGGTAGAAGAAGGAAGAAGCCAGATTTTGGGGAGCTGGTACTCCTGAAACTGGGCAAAGGAATGAAGTGGCAGACATAAAATATTGCAGAGAAATCAGAATGTCAGATGGAAATGATTCTATGTCTGAGGAATTAGGAGTCAAGCAGCATGAACTTGAGTGTCCCTGCCAAGTTTCCCTTAAAATGAGATTGGTGAGGGTTGAAAGGATTGTTTGAGAAACCACAAGCAGTTCTCTAGTTGTTTTTTATATAAAGGCCTGTAAAGGAAAAACACCATCCCATTTGGAGATTACCATCAATTTTCCAAGATGATATAAACTTGGGGTTCTTCTAAGATTTAAGAGTTGTGGTGAAGCCCTGACGACCAAACTTCTCATCGACCTTGGGGATGGAGTATCAGAAGGAGATTTAGTTTTATTTAGAAAAAGTATTAAAATATAAATACTTTTGCATTCTAGAAGCTATGGGGGCAATTCAGATCTCGTCTAAGTCCTTAACAGAAGATTAATTAAAGAAAGGACCTACCTCTGTTAGGACGTAGATTTCTCTGATCCTGCTTGAGAACTGACGTAACGGAAAAGGTAAATTTAACAAAAATGCAAACCTAAAGAATTACCTTAGCCATGAGACTTGAGGAATTACCTAAATCATGTTTTCACTTAGTAAAGTGGAAAAAGAAATCTCTTAATCTTGTATTTAGTATCAAATTCTAAGTCAAGTTGACCAGAATACTGAATACCAGTCTAGAATTTTAGTAACTGAATTTGGGGCATTTTAAAGACCTGTAGAGGTTGTGAGTCCTCTTGTCAGCTTCTGATGCACATCTGGAGCATTTAGAAGTACCCACCTCCTATCCACAGATTTTGATTTCTGCAGATTCATTTACAAATTATCAATAGCAGTCCAAAATCATAAAATGGAAATTTCCAGAAATAAAAAATTCATAAGCTCTACATTGTGTGAATTTCTGAGAAGCATGATGAAATCTTGAGCCATCTACTTTATCCAGCCTGAGACATGAATCACCCCTTTATCTAGTATCCACCATGTGATACCCACCCTTTAGTCATTTAGCAGCTGTCGGGTTTATCAGATGGACTGTCTTGAAATGGCAGTGATTGTGTTCAAGTAACCTTTAATTTACTTAATAATGGTCCCAAAGTGCAAGAGCAGTCAATAGTAGCCCAACACTGTCATAATGCCTACGTCATTCACCACACTTTATCACTTAGCCATTTTAACATCTCATATCATCACGAGTTAAGTATAGCAAAATATTTTGAGAGACCACATTAATATCACTTTCGTTACAGTATATTGATATAATTATTCTATTTTATTATGTTGTTAATCTCTTACTGTATCTAATACATTTTATCATGGGCATGCATGTATATGAAAAAAGCATAATATACATAAGGTCAGTACTATCTGTGGTTCAGGCATTCACTAGGGGGCTTGAAAGTTATCCCCTATGGATAAAGGGGAACAACTGTATTAAAGTCAATGGACAACTCACATTTAATCAAATGCATGTAGACATATGATTTGAGTTAAAATCACAAGATTCCCATGTTGTATTTTTAGCACTAAAAACATGCATTTTAATTTTGTGATTTTCTTTTATGGAACCAGTCACTTTCTTTTCCACATCTCAAACATTTTCACAGACACTTGGAAATCTTCTAAGGTTCCAGGTGATTGTACCATGGCACCTAATGGATTAAAGGGCCTGCCCAAATGGAAGCCTAATGGTCAGATATATTTTCAGTGGCAAGTGAATTGTTACTCCTGCTACTCCTAAAAATAGCAGCATTCACCAGAGGAAGTGACTTTAAGTGCCAGAATAAAATTCTATCAGTGAACAAGACACAATCTTTGCTTTTCCAAATGAACTGCAAAAATATTTCATTTCAGAAGGAGTGTGAACAATTTTATCAATTTGAACAATTGAGTACAAATTGAAAGAGGTTTTATAATGGCACGAGTAAATCCACTAAACGAAAAAAAGTGATTTATGATTCCCAAACGCAAAGGCATTTTGATTTGATTGGGAATATTTTATTAGAATATGAAATTTGTCTTTTTAATTGGAAAGGTCGGGATAGTGGGAAACAAATATTAGCAATAGTGCGAGGAGAGATAATTTCTTCTTCCATCACTAAGGAGTTGCGTGAACGCCACTGCACCTCTTGCCCCATGTAGGCCTCAGTTACACCCTTGTATAGCAAATGATTTGGAACGGATTTTTTCTACACTTCAGTCAGTTACAAAGTACTTTCATGATTTTTGCCATATTCACACAACATCGTGCTAATAATTTTGTAGTCACTCTTATTTATATGAACTCCATTCTTTATTTTAAAAGTGTGCTTGAGGAGAGTTTTGCCTTTCTGGTCAAGATGAAATCAGAGCAAATTTACCCTCTCACCTGAAACAAATGTGTGCGCAAAACACAGGGTTTCCCCTTTATCCAAAAGTAGAGTATTCCTGTGAAAGCTTTCTTCCCCAAGTTGAAATGGTTTACGGTAAAGAAACAATTACTATTTATATGGAATAAATTTTGAGCATTTCCAGGCTGCAAAATTAATCTACCAAGTAACACGTAAAACCTAAAGTAACACTAACATCTAGCAAAAGATGGAATGAGAGGGCACATGCACAAGCCTGAAAAAAAGCAGAGAGAAAGACGTAGAGTAGTTTCACTTACTCGCACCCGGAAGAAAGTGGGCACAACTGGAAGGCAGACAGGTGGGGATGGTGTGTGAGACTAAGTCACTGCAGGCTGGGAGGTGGGAGGTTCAGGAGACTGGGGTGTAGCAGAGAGAGAAAGAAGGTGTTCTAAAACACTTCATCCACATCTGAGTCCATCAGGGCAGGGAGGTCACTAACATCTACACTTTCCTCCTTGTCTGTTTGTCCACATCAAAAGTCAAGCGTCATCTGCTGTGGCTGATGTGCAAGATTTGAAATATGACAGTCTACTTGACTGCTTAGCCTCACGCATTTTTTTATCACACTATTTTTTGTAGGCATTCAAAACATCCCGCAAACCTGCCCTACATCCACATGCCCTTTCAAAATTAAAGTTACACATTTTTGCACTCATTGCAGTGTCACCAATCATAGGGAAAATCTTACTGAACTTCTCCACGTTCAGTTCTCCATGATGGAAGGAACTATCTCCAATTTTACACTACGCATAACACCCTTACATGCTCTTTTAGGCTGTTCGGATACCTTAGGACACATCTTGCTAAAAAGCACACAAAAATTAAGAAAAGGCACACATGCCACATGCTTACACAGTTCAAATCTATGGCGGCTTGACATGGAGATACTGCGTGCAGTCCTGGCAAAGAGCTTGGCGGTGCGGCTCTCAGGGATCAGGGGCCTGCTGCCTCCAGAACGGCTAATGCAAAGCTGACGCAGCTTGTAGTCTTCTGTCGTGAAAGTGAAAATCTTCTCTGGATCTCTCAGTTAGCAAAAACAGATACTAGCGTGGGTCTTTCATGAAAGGAAAGCATATGCGAAGCAAGCATTTTCAAGATTACTTTAGACGTTAGACATCTGGCAATGAAGGCCAGTGATTCTGAGAGGAAGCCAATGAAGTAAACCTACAGCCTCAGCTTATTGCCTAGAAAGAGTTTCTAGAGGTGGTGCAGGGAGGAGCAACCCCCTGCAGAGCCAGGCCGCCTCCCTGCGTTGGGGAAAAGGAGCTGGGAGCCAGGAGAGGCCTAAATACTGGAGAGGAAACAGTTGCACAGAGAAAACACGAGATCTTCATTTTCGTCCAGTTTTCAGCTGAATGCTCATCAATGCACAGGTGAAGAAACTGCTCAAGGCCAGGGAAAGAACCACCTGAAAGTATTAGAACAATCAACAGTGACCACCTAAGTCTGAGAATAGCACCTCTTCCAACCAGCCAGACCACATAATATATGGAGGATCAGATGTGCAAAAGGGCATTGCCTCAGAGTGGGAAATGTTAGTCCTTGACTAAGCTCCCCTCTGTTCTAAGACTGCAAGAACGACCTGGTAGGAGCAGACTTTTCAAGTAACTTAACTTCATCCCGGAATAAATTGTAATAACATTCATTTAAGTATTCAGCACGAAAGTGAAATTCCTGTTTCAGTATCCAGTCAAAAGTTATTGGATGCAAAAAACATGATGAAGTGGAAAAAAAAATAACCAAAGTCAAGTCAGAATTGACATAGATGATAGAATTTTTAGACAGGGACATTAAATCGGTTAATATAACTATAATTCCATGTGTCTAAAATGTTAGAGAAAAGACAAAAGATGGTTAGTAGAGAAGTGAAGGAGATGAAAAAGATGCAAATTAAACTCCTAGAGATAAAAATTACAATCTTTGAGATAAAAAAGACACTGGGTCGGAGGGTTAAGTGGACTTACAAAAGAATGGAAAAAATGACCCTGAAAACAGAGAAATAGAAACTATACTAAATGAAACAGAGGGCAGGGGGGATATAATTAATGAGCAGAGCTTCAGTGGATTGTGGGAAAACTTAAAGCTACTTAGTAAGTGCACAATTGAAGTCCCCAAAGGAACAGAAAAATGTTCAAAGGGATAATGACTAAATAATTTCCAAATATTTTGAGAACTTTAAGGTCACAGATGCAAAGAATTAAAAGAATCAAAAGCACAAGAAACAGAAATAGAACTACACTAAGACACATGACAATCAAAATGCTCAAAACCAGTGATAAAAATATAATCTGGGTGGGCCTTGGTGGAGTAGCAGTTAGATCCTCTGCCTTTGGTTGAGCATAGTCCATATGATTCCCTAGGGACCCAGGTTTGTGTCCCAGGCTGGAGGTGGTAGGGACTGGGGAGTGGGAGGGGTGGAAGTGTTTGTGGGGAGCCACTGAGATGAACAGCTAATATGTGAAAATGTTTCTTCTTCCTCTCTCTTGTTGTCTGCTTGCCTTCCTTCCTACCTGCAATTTTCCTTAAAAGAAAAATACAGTCTAGAAATAGCCAGGGAATGAAGACATATTCCATACAAAGGAGCAAGGATAGGATAGCAACAGATTTTTCAAAGGGAAAATGCAACTGAGAAGACAGTGGAGAAATATCCTCAAAGTACTAAAAGAAACTAGTGTCCACTCATAACTCTATATATGACAAAAATATTAAAAATAAAAACTCCCCCCAAGATATATAGAGGGAGAAATACTAATCACCAGAAGACCCACTTTACAAAAAAAAAAATTAAAAGAAGTCTTTCAGATAAAAGGACGATGTTACTAGGTAGAAACACGGATTTACACAAAGAATGAAGAATTCTAGAAATGGTAACCACTCAGATAAGTATATGTCATTTTGCTTATTATTCTATATCTTTAATAACAACTAAAAATAGTGTGTGAGGTTTTTAATATTGGTTGAAGTGTAATGTACTATACAGCATAAAACCTAGGAGAAGAAAAATAAACTATACTTTTGCTAATGTCCTTACACAGAAAATGATGTCAGTTCAAAGTAGGCTTTTTTGTAAAAATGTATACTATAAACCCTAAAGAACCCTCTAAAAATCAAAGAGATACATGTCTAAATAAATAAACAAAGGAGATAAGTTGCTACTATAAAAATAATCAAGAGAAGGCTGAAAAATAAGAACAACAGAGGAAAAGGACAAATACAAGACAAAAACAAAATGTTAGTTTTAAACTTCACCCTATCAAAAAGTACCTTAAGTAAAAATATTCCAAATAAAGTTAGAGATGCTCTGACTGGATAAAACAAGCAAGACCTAACTATATGCTATGTGTAAGATAAGGAACTAAATATAAAGCTAAAATAAAGGGTAGAAAAAATACACCACTTAATTCTAATTGAAAGAAAGCCGGGATGGCGATATTAATATTATACAAAGATATCACAACAAAGTATATTACCAAGGGTTTTTAAAAGTCCATTTCATAATGAGAAGAGGCTCAATTCAACAACGCACGACAGACAGAAGAAACAGATAAACCCACAGTGATAGCTCACCATCCTTCTCTTAGTAATTGATAGATCAAGTAGTCAGAATATCAGCAAGAAGAGTTGAACACCGCTCCCAATGCACTTGACCGGATTGACCTGTGTAGAATATTCTACCCATGTCCACAAGAATCTATTGTCTTCTCAAGGGTACCCAGAATATCTTCCAAGAGAGACCATCATTTGGGATGTAAAACTAATCTCAATAAATTAAAAAAGATTCAAGTCATACAGAGTGTGTTCTCTGACCATAAAAGAATGAAAATAGAAATCAATTAACAGGATGATATGTAGACACTCCCCAAATATTTGGAAAATAAATAACATGCTTCCACATTACCCATGGGTCAAAGGGGAAATTAGAAAGCATTTTGAACCAAAGGAAAATGAAAAATATCAGAATTTGGGGGATTCCACTAAAGCATATTTAGGAGGGAATTTCTAGCACTAAACCTCTGTTAGCATAGAAGAAAGGTCTAAAATGAATGATTTGAGCCTTTACCTAAGAAAATAGAAAAGAAAGAGAAAATTAAACAGAAAATAAGCAGAAGGAGGGGTTGGGTTCTATTCCAGCAATAATTAGCTCTGTGCCCCAGGTAAGCAGCATTCTCTTTGGTTCTGCCTGGTTTTGAAAAATGAGGACTGTAAACAACATCAGTGTTTAACAAATGCTTGGCCTGCTGTACAGGAACTGCAAAGGCGCTTGTTCAAAACACTAATTTCTAAGCTCTGACCTAGATCTAGAGAATCAATTTCTAGGTATGGCCTGAGAACCTATGTATTTTAAACACAGAAGTGATAGGAATGTCCAAAGGGTAGTAGGACCAGTGTCCTCCTCGTTGGTGGCATTCTGTCCAATGACTTGACTTCTGAGGGGAGAAAGGAAGGTTCTGCCCTAGACAGGAGGGCTCGCGGTTTCAGCAAGATCACTGTGTCCCCTGTAACTAAGTAGCAAAGTCATCATGAGTGACTAGGGAGATTGGACAATGAAGACACTAGCAATAACGAGGATGGAGTAGTGTGAGAAATCTTCTGCTCGTCTCACAATGTTATAGAAACCTCAGAAATTTGTTATTCCTTCCTAAGTAGGTGAAGGAGTTTGATTATGACTGAGGTTGGATTCTCAATTCTTCTAGCAATGTGGGAACTCAGGATGTGATTTGTTTCATTTTAATTTCATTTCTTGCCCAGAATTTATTTCTTGAGTCATAAATGCCTTTATCTTTTTGAACAACCTCAACAAATTTATGCTGACATCTTTTCAGACCATTCTCTAAAATAAATTTCACTTGGAGTGAAATAGTCTTTCAAGTCTCATCTTAGCAGTCCTTTGAGAAATTGGCCCTTCTTGTGTTTTGAAATGTTGGTTTGTGGGCTCATTGTGGGTATCCCCTCCAAACTTTTCCCTCTCCAGCAATTTGGGGGTTGTCTCTACCTCCGTCAGCCTTCCTACTCCTCAACCAGAACCCAGTTTTATGATTGAGTTTGGGCTATCCTATCCCTAGGGGACATGAGGGATATGACACATCCTTTTATTGTAAAAGGGTAGGGACTTGGCTCAGTTCCTGGGAGTAAAATTTTCTTTGTCCTTTGTCTCTGTGGGTTCACATCTTCAACTGAAGCCAAAGTCCCAGTGGAGTGAGAGTCCTGTCTGCCTCCGGCATCAAACGGGAAGCCTGGCTCTGCTTCAGTCTCACTCCTATTTAGATCTCCCCTTCCCACAGGGCCAAGAGCCCAGTCACTACTGCCTACTTCCCAAACCCAGACAACAAACGAGTTATGTTTCCTTTTGTGTTTGGTTCATGAAGAAAGATGTTTAGCTTTTACCAGAGTAGTTGAGTCTTCTTGGCCTTCCTTCTTTTCCTCCCTCCCTCCCATTTCTCTCTGCCTTTTAAAAATATCTCCTCTGTCATTGCTGCCTGATCAGAGCAGAAAGCTGAACTCACTGCCTTTTGATTATGATAAAAGTCTGAGTCAATTATTTGAGAATGATAAATAAATAACGTTTCTTTTAATCACACATCTCTGGAGTAAAGTCCATCCTCTCTACCACGATTGATTTCTATTTACTCCTTCACTTGACAGAGTCTGAGCATTATATCTTCTATTAATACTTGTGATTTGCTATACAAGTTGGTACTTACTGATTTGTTAGAACGGTTGTGAGAATATATGTCCTGTTCGCTAAGATAATCTGGTAACTACTTAAAAGTAGAGACCATGACTTGTCATTAAAGTTTTCCCCAGATGATACATTATTCAGTCATCACACAGTCTCATGAATTAATATCAATTATTAGACTGATTTACTCACTCAACTCAAATGTTCTTAATTCCTAATCAAGTACATTATGATACTAAATAAAAGTACTTGTATATCCAAAAGTCATTTTGAAATAAATGAACAGCTGCATTACAATACACAAATACGTACATAGCTGACATTTCCAGATATTTTACCTTCTGCCACTTGCTCTGAGAATTAGTGCCTGGTGATCTTTCGACTTGGAAAACGTTGTGTGGTTGTCTCTTTTACATTTCCCAGTGATATGGAGAGAGAAAAATTCTCAGAAAGGCCCCCAGCCCTGCCCGTCAGGAAGTCAGCTACCTGTGACCAGAGAGCTGCATTCTTTTTCAGAGCAGGTGTTAACCCACCCACAGCTAGTTGGGAGCCTGCAGGGCTTCTGTGTTGGGGAGATAAAGAGGCAGCCTGCGTGGGGTCTGGCCTCCTCCCCCACAGGAGCTATTTGTTACTGGGGATACACCCCTTCCAGGAATCTTTCAATGCTCTTCAAACCCTGGGCAAGTACAATACACCTGACCTTGTTCAAAGACAGGGCTGTACTGCCCCAAGCAAAGAGTAAAGAAACAGAAAATTATTTCTCTCCAGACTTTTTCACTCAGTTGCAAGAAAAGACTCTGGTGTCTGTTGACCAAAGCGCATTACTATTTTCCCCATTTTTTCCTTTTTCATTCTAGTAACTTAATTAATGCACATAATCAGTTGTTAATGATTTGGTCATAAGACTTCCCTCTGATAAGATGCAGGTAGTGGGAACAATTCAAAGCTTGGTCTCTTTCACTCTTGAATCCTGTATTTGCCTCTGAGAAGAATGCTTTTTGAGCCCCCCTTGCTGAATGAGGAATGGACTTTGTGTGAAGCATGTTTTATCCTGTAGAAAGATGCTTTGGAAAGTGGTTTTACCCTGAGGGAACAAATGTCTGCAGGGTGCTCTCATCAAGGTGGGGTGGCAATGTGTGAAATCTGCAGAAGAAATAAAGTTGGACATTTAACTACTCAGTATTTCCCAAAAGGCTCATTCATGAAAACAGTAGTAGAAATCTGGTTGTTCTTTTGAAAGAGCATTTACTCAGAAGTCTACTCACCCAATGATACCTGCATTTTAATTATAAAATGCAGAAAGAGATGTGAAATCTGTGTGAGGTCAATACACACACACACATAACACATGTGTGTTCATATATCTGTGTGGAAAAATGAGAGATACTTGATAAAACATAATTTGCTAAATGATTGAAAGTTTACTCTTATACTCTAGGTTTCCTTTCCAGTTTCAACTTAGACTTGTCAAGACAAACTAGAAAATTACTACATCCCTAAAACCTTGTAAATGGACTTAAGACTGATTCACGGGTTTTAAGAACATGTATGAGTTAAGGGCGGAATACTAGGAAATGCTTTAATGTCTTTTTTTTTTTTTTCCTTGAAGTGAGCACTGAAAGGTGAAATATGCGTGTGAGAGCAATCTTAGAAAAGAGTACTGGTGAGCATGTTTGTCAGAAGATTTAGATCCTAAAAAGGGAAGACTCTCATCAACATCACTATTACAATAAAATAAAGTAGAATAAATGAAAAAAAAAAATTAACAGGCAGTGTTGGTGATCTTAAACCATGTCCTCAAATTGTTCGATATTTCTCCCATCTAAAAGTGAAATTTAAACTAGAGATCACTTAAATGCCCATTGACAGATGAGTAGATAAAAAGCTGTGGTATATATGTACAATGGAATACTACTCAGTTACCAAAAAGAGAAAATCCTGACATTTATAACAACATGAATGGACCTACTGGGAATTACGCTTAGTGAGGTAAACCAGGAGAAAGTCAGACATCATATGATTTCACTCATATGTGACATGTAAACGGGCAAAGACAAAAACTAAAACAAAAAAAATACTTTTAGGCAATAAAATCAAATTAGTGGTTGCAGAAAGGGAAGGGGGGAAATTGGAAAGGGGGAATCAATTGTATCTTGAAGAAGAACTAGAATAGTGATGATGAATAATGTATTATACTCAGATGTTGATTTGCAGTGAGGCACACCTGAAACCTACATAATGTTATGATGTAGCTCCTCCAATAAAAGTAATTAAAAGATATGTATGTACATATATATATATATATATATATATAATCTAAAAATAAAAGAGTAGAATTTAGTGATTTGCCTTGAACCGTAAATTTTGGCAAAAGTGATGCTATTTGACCCTTGAAGCTCGGTCACAAAAGGCAGTATGTTGCAAAGGGCTTCCACCTGACTAGACTGTTAACCCCATACCATGCTGACAGCTGGAGACATGCCTATCTGTCATCACCCAGCATAGAAACCCATGCCTTGCAATAGAAGAGAAAAATGACTCCATACCAAGTATCCAAGATTTTAAAACTAGGTTCCTTGGTTGCCAGCAAAGTTAACAGGGATGAGATGACCTGTCACGTCTGGGATCCTTGATGATCTGTAAGTGGCACAAGGCTGGTACTCCTGGATAATGGGGTCTAGTCTCCTCACTTCTATAGACTTTTCACAGAAATAGCTATGGCTCCTGGAAGACCCCTCCAGAATCTGGCAACTAATTTTTAATTTGATCAAACTTTTTAAAGCTCCATGAAGTTCAAGTAGATTTTTTTTTTTTTTTTTTTTTTGCAAAGACAGAAAGAGTTACATGAGGTGAAAGGATAAGAAGCAAAATCAGGAAGAAGGAATGAACTCAGTGAGTAAGAAAAGTTGGGAAACAGGATTGCTGGATTTCAAGAATCAGAGGACAAGGGTGAGGGAGATGACACCCTGCTCGCCAGTTAGGAGTGTTGAGCTTTTTATGAGCATTTCCCGGTTCTTAGGGCCATCGCTGTAGCCCTGAGGGCCACATCAGCATGAGGTCTATCATGTAGGCCAGCCCTTGCTACAAAATGCCTAGGGAGTACTAATTGTTCTCTGTCAAAGGAACAGAAACCATTGTCCTTGGGGGAATCTTTATGTAAAGACTTTATGTAGTTTTTCCTCCTCTGTTTTCTTCTTTTTAAATTTTAAATAAATATTAGTTTTAAGTTAAAAGAATTTTGCTTGTGCATTGTATTCATGCTTCTTAATGTCAAAAGAAAATTATTTCAGTTTCAGGCCCGAGGTCATCCTTTTAATCTGACTGGAAGGAGAGAAAGGTAACAAGAGTCGGTAGTTTGAAGAGGACACATTTCACATCTATTTGCCTTGTTTGGAAAATGTCCATAGTTGCTCTCTCTTTAGGAAGATTTAGCTTATCTCCTAAAGTACTAGTAGGTAAACTGAAAATGCTGCTTATAGATTGGAACCATGGTTTATAAAATTAGCCACAGTTAACAACTCTTGCATGTTAATTACTGAATGAATCTGTTCTTAATTTGCAGCTGGGGGCTCCAGTTGCTGATTTTCAGCTTTCAGAGTCCCCACCTTCCCTCCAGGGCTCCTTATCAGGATTATTGCTTCGGAGGGTGGCAATTGCCAGTCTCACAACCAACACACACACACACACACACACACACACACACACACACACACACACTCACACACAATACACACATTCACACACACACTACAGGACTATGGTGAAGTTTGCTAGCAAGAAGATATTCTCAGCTTAGTGTTCTTAGAATACTATTATGAACGGTTTTTGCCTACAAGTCCTGGGAATAACACATTAACATTATATTTAGATGCTCTAGCTCCAACATACTTCTCACATCTATTATCTCATTTAATCCTTACACCACCCTACCCTGTAGGCAGTATTACTAGCACCGTTTTACAGAGGAAGAAATGAAACATGAGAAAAGTTAAATTACTTGCTCATGTTCAAGGAGGGAGAATTGGAGGCTGGAACAAAGAAGTGTTTCTGCCAATGCTGGCCTCTGCCCCTCTGCCTTACTAAACAGTCACTTCATGCAAGCTTTCAAATGTGGTCTTGTTGTTTTCATCTCTTGACCTGTGAAATTTGTGTAACCTCCTATGTCTTGTTGTCCAATTTACTGTTATTCTTTATTCTTTTATTGTATTCTCAAAGAAGTGTTTAGCTGCTCCTCAGACTTCTATTCCAAATCTACTCCAACTGCTTTAACAATCTGTCCTTTCGTTTAACCAAATCGCCTTGATTTGTTAGAATTAATTCCTTAAAAATGTTAGAAGATAATATGAACTATCAGGGCTTGACTACTTAGTAAGAAATGTAACTTCTCTGAACTTTATACATTTTAATATATTATTTTATTATTTACACACATTTTATATGATTACTTATTATTCTTTTTTTATTCAACTGGCTATAATATTTAGCTACTACTTTTTTAGTTTTCAAATTGTTCCATATTTAGCCATTGGCTGTCCTTTAAGCTGGCTGCTGTTTCCTTCTGATACGTTTCCATTATTCTTTGAGTTGTCAGTACTTTCTATTACAACAGAATGTTCGTGGCTCATCTTGTACTTTCTATGCCTCAGTCTAGGAGTTATCCTTGTCTCTAAGAGCCCTAGGCACTTTTGTACCTAATGGAATTTAGAAACCAAATCTGGTTCTCATTGTACTGGACTATGATTACTCCTAGGCCTTTCAAGTGAACATAACTAGGGGGAAAAGTCTATATTTATAGTGATATGCATATATGCATTTATATCTATCTATAAAAAATATATAACCACATATATTCATATCTATGCTTGTAAATGCATTTTCTGTATCTATCTAAATTTTAAAATGAATTCATATCAACAAATCAAATTTGAATGACCATCGAATTCATTTCATTCTCCCCTCTTTCCTTATTTGTTACTTCTGTTCCCCAAAGTGAGAAATCTGGAAAATAATTAAACATGTTGTAACTAATATTTCCCATCCCTCAAGGATGACTGACTTTTGTTGTCTATGTTTAGTATCTTAAAAATCATTGTCTCAAATAGATATTGTAAATTTTTTGGTTGTTTCCAAAGGGAGGGTGAAATTCAGTCTCTGTTGTTTCATTTTATCTGGGAACAGAGCTCTACTAATTCTTTTTTGATTAGTTTTCTTGATGTCTTATGAATAACTTCTGCATGGGCATATCATATGATAATGTAAGTTTGGTGTTTAATGCCTCAAGCATACCTTTGGAGACCTCCCAGATTAATATACCCATATTAAATATTTATTAGTTAGGTTATTTGATCAATGTGTTTGTTTCTTACTAGACTGAAAGCTCAATGAGATATGGCATCAACTATGTTTTTGTTTTGCTTACCATTGTCTTGCCAACTTCTACTATGTACCTTTAGTTCAGTAGACATTTAGTAAATTGATGTCAACAAAATTTACTGCTTTCCTTTTAACACCTCCAGATTTGATTATTCATTGTGTTTTCACAGTGTCAGTTTATGATACCTCTACATTTGCCCAATTTACCAGTCATGGAAAATTTGGCTGAAAGGTAATTTTGTCTGAGACTTGCAGGACTGTGCTAAATGTCTGTTGACAAAGGAGGGAGAACTAGATGCTTAGGTCTTGGGATCTGGGCTCCAGGAGCTGTGATGTTCAAAGATCGCCTGAGGTAGGACAGCCAGACCTTGCACAGAGTACTGAGCAGAGATGCGATGCTAGAGAACTATATGATCATATTGGAGAATCCTCTTCCTCTGTTGGAGTAATCTCTCATTAGGGAAAAGGGAAAGACAGGTAGCTAAGACAACTTCACATGTAGAACAAAGTATGAACGGTTCACTGTTGTCTCTTAAAAGACCACCAGAAAAACCTGTAGATCAAGTAACGCTAGATTTATTAGATCCATAGCAATGTGGCCCACACCTCCTCGAGACAGTCTACTAATCTTAGACTCAAAATTGGAGAATTAGGAAAGAGCATAAGAGACTGAGCATAGAAATGGACAATGACAAGACCATATATCAAAGTAGAACTCTGACCCACATTCTTTGAAGTAACCAGCTCAGGAAGCCAACCACAACCTTTGTAGTGATTAGTCCAAAATGGTCAGGACCTGGTAAGTGACTTTAACTTCATTATCTCTCAACTCAGGACAAACTAGAGAAAGTTAAAAATGTTCCTCAAATCAATCTCATATAATGCCCTGCTTCTACTTAGCTCACCTCCAGCTTCTCCATGACAACAACTTCAAATCAGGGATACCTTAAGCCTTCATTTAAGAAAAACAACAACAAAAAAAACAACTCTAAAGCTTTCCTGCTCAGTCTGCTCTTAGGCTCTGCCAAACACAAATGATGACAGTTGACTCTCTTGCTATAGGAAGAACCAAATAAAGTATCAGTTCTCATCTGGGTTTCCTTTATTTATTTCCACAGGTATTTGTGAAGTTTTTAGTGCCTCAGATGGGATTTCAAGGCAAGTCTTGAAAAGCCGGGACTAGTCAGAATGGGCAGAGTTTATGACATAATACTTTTGGAAGGCATAGTGAGGTAAGAGTCTTGAAGAGCTAAACCTGATGAAAAGGTGTTAACCTTGAAATGCAAGCAGTTTAATAAGCTCACAGGGTTATTTTCCAGGAGCAGATATTCCCTAGAGCAGAGTGCTGGGTTATTTTTGTTTGGTCACAGTAATATTTAACACAAGGAGAGAAAAGTATGCCTGATTCGAGAATTACTTAAGGACCAGGAATCATGTTGGTTTCAGTTCCTAGGACTGATGAGAAAATACTCCCTTATAAGTCCATCCTTGATGGACCATATTGATTAACATGGTCAGTTACTTGAATAATGCTGTCATTAGCATAAACAACTTCTTTAGCTTTTGTGCTTGTACTAACCCACAGAGTACTAAAACTTGGATTTGTTCTACAATTTGTGATGAAGTTGTTTTTCACCTCTTGTTCCAACAACTGTTGGCAGTAGCTATGTGGAGCACTGAGCTCAGAAGGGTGCTGAGTCCAAGTGAGGGCTCAGAAGGACCAAGCAATGGATGGTTCATATGTGTACTATGGAACAAGCAGAGAGTGCTGAGATTTTAAATTTTATATTTGTCTCAAAAATGTACATATCTATTGATCTTTGTACTTATATATCCAACTATTTCCTGGGTAAACTTATCTGGATGCCCTACAACCACCTCAATCTGCAGTTATCTAACACTGAAATTAGAATTGTTCTTCTTCACTAAAAGTTTGCTAATTGATCCATTGGCTTGGCCTCTTGATTCTTATCAGTTCAGTATTCCAGGTAGCCATAACCATGGTTCTATTAACACTCAATTTAAGATAAACTCTGTTTGCCATCTGTTTAAGGAAATTGACTATGACTGTGGAATTAAAGGTAAGAACAATAGTGGAAGTTGATGTGACAATGGAAATCCAGTCTCTTGAAGTCTTACTTGTTCCACTTTACTTGAGCCTATGTTCAGAAGTAAGAGCAGAGGCAAAAATTTAACCAGTCTTTGATTATCTTGGGTATATAATTACAGAAACTAGGAAAAATAAAGACAATGAAACTTTCAGATCGTTTAGTATTTATTTTTGCAATATCTTTTTTTAGCTTACATATATCTGCCCATCTCTCTTTACTTCATCTACTTAGCTTCCAATACTTCTAATTGTCAGACAGTCATTAGGAGACAACCTTATTTACGTGAAAAACTACACTGTCAATTCCATGTTTGATGGTATCTGTGCTTATGCAAATAGCATTTTCTGATGGAAACCAGGTATAAAACTGACTGATATCTTAAAACAACTGAGGCAGCCAGAATTAGTTTCCTAGTAGAAAACCTGATAGAGGAAATTGAGTTCTTATAACAAATTCCATAACTACAGCTTAGCTGCAAATGATTTTTTAAAAGTCACTTAACTGTGCAAACTGGTTAGAGCAGAAGTATTTTAATGATATTTCAAGAGCTTAATGTCAACCATCAGTGTCCAATAAATGAAAATTACTTTTAGTGATACATCTGGAAATATCATGGTTTTTTAAGCCAAAATCTCTCAAGCTTTGCATAAAATCTGGATTTTTCTTTTTACTGTGTGCCTGTTACATAAACTTCTGAAATTTGTTATAGAGGAAAAAAGATAAATTAGACAATACTTGAGATACTGAAAAACAAGAAAACTTTTAAGACATGTTAAATTTACTGTTTGCTCATCAAGGGAAAGAAAGAAAGTGAATAATTTATTTTAGGGAAACAATTTTACTTAAAGACAGGGCAATATTTTAATAAGTAGAAAGAGAAAAGGGAATATATTTTGAAATAGGAGCAGTGTCACTGGAATGAAAAATACAATGTGCCAAAGTAGCTACTTTGAAGGGAAAAACACTAATCTGAATGGAAAATTTTGTTACAGTCCTGTAAATCCCAACTTCATCTTCAGTCTTACCTATTTATTTAACTAATATTTATTGTATACTCACTCTGTGTACTGGCATTATGCAAGACATTGGTGACATTTCAGTGAACAAGACAGTTCTTTCTTTCGCAAAGAC
Source organism: Solenodon paradoxus (assembly GCA_004363575.1). NCBI lineage: Eukaryota > Metazoa > Chordata > Mammalia > Eulipotyphla > Solenodontidae > Solenodon > Solenodon paradoxus. Next base: position 18,851 of record RJWH01000786.1, on the reverse strand, counting down.
TAGTTAGTGGAATTTCCATTAAATGAGTAATTCATGCATTTATTATATTTGTAAAACGAGGGACAGGAAACTGGATATAATAAAAACTTAAACAAATGTCTCATGCAAATATAGATTATTCAGACCTCCATCTTCCTGAAAAAATTTAAGTTTTCTTATCTTACTTCTCTGGCATCCTTAACTAGTATATGCACTTAGCTTTTCACTTCGTTTTTTCACTTAGCATTGTGATACATAATGCTGTCAACCAGCCATCTGTTCCTTTTTATTACTGAGTAGTATTCATTCTGTGAATATACTGTAGTTTATCTATTTCCCAGTTGAGGGACTCTGGGTTGTCTCAAAATTTTAGCAATAAAATAGTTATAAATACATGTTAACAGAATTTATCTGAACATAGGTCTTTCATTTCACTTGGATAAATATCTAGAAGTGGGACTATTGGCCACATGATTAAGGGTATATTTGATTCTATCAAAGCTGTAAAACTATTTTCTAGAATGGCAGTACCATTTTGCATTCCTACCAGCAGTGTATGACAGTTTCAGTGCTCTTGTAACCTCATCAGCATTTGGTTCTCTCAGTTTTTTTCTCTTATAAAGTCATTCCATACCATTAAATGTATGGTAGAATTCCATCATGATTTTATTAGTATTTCACTAATGATATTGAGTATCTTTTCATGTGCTCTTTGTCATCTGCATTTCTTCTTTGGTAAAATATTCAAATCTTTCGCTCATTTGAAAAATGTGGTTGTTTTTCTTACTGTTGAGTTTTGAGAGTTTTCCAGATATATTGACTCTAAGTCCTGTGTTGTATATGATTTGCAAATAGGTTATCCCTGTTTTTCTTTTCATTCCTTCAATAGTGGTTGTTTGCAAACATTTTTAATTTTGATAAAGCCCAATTTACTTAATATTTTATGGATTGTGCTTTGTAACCTAATTTTGAATTTTTATATGTTGAAAGCCAAATTGGCTTTAAGAAGAATAAATTTTGAAGGACAGATTCTCTACAAATAGTGTATTAGCTATATGAACTCTTAAATGTGACATCAAACAAGAAGAAATTGGACAACTCATGCTGAGAGACCCAATTAGAGTTATGAAAGATTAGGTAAGGATCTGATGACATTAATTTTTAAAATACAGAACTAAAGTTTTTAAGATTTTGTACAACAGCAGCATGTAAATACATGAAATAAAAAGCTTCCTGGTGTATTCACATGCCTAATCATTTCTTCACCCACTTATTTATTTAAAAAAATTTGACCTCTCTCTGTAACTCAGTTGGCTAAGGCACAGAACAAGAAACCTCTTCCAGATCCAGGGATGCGGGTAGGAAAAAAAGTTCAAAAAATTTTACTGAACATCTACTATGAGTCAGATACTGAGTTCTAGATGGGAGTACACAGAGGAATATGATGGGAAGCAGAACTCTGGACTCATAAATCAAGAGATTGTACCATAACACGGTTGGCATATGTTCAAAATAAACTATGCTTCTTTTTGCACTTATACTGATTTCATCATGCTTATCTGAGTTTGCTATTATTTTATTTGCATTATTTCACTTAATGTTTTGTCTCTCTCATGGTGTGTTCCGGGAGTGTAAATGGAACATACAGTTTCTTGATTAAGGTTAGTATATAATGGGAGTTGGATTAATAAGCATTGAATAAAGTGCTTGCCACTGAAGTATGCAGAGGACGAGTCACAATTTCTGCCACTGGTAGTTTTGAAGACTTCCTAGGAAAGGAGATAAGTGAGACTCAAAGCGAAGGCAGAGTCATGCTGCTGAGTGAGGGGCAGGACTGGGGAGAAAGAGGACAGCATTCTATCACTGTACAGTCTTAGCCATGGGCATGTGAAGTCGCATAACACATGTAGGAAGGACAAGTCAATGGGACAGGGTCATCCTGTGTAGGGAAGTATGTGGGCAGGAGATGAGGCCAACATAGACGGAAAGATAGGCCCAACTAGACTGAAGGATGCGAAACTTTCAGTCACATGATCATCATTTGCATTATTTTTTAAATAAAATTTTATTGAGGTATCATTAGTTTACAGCATTCTGTTTCTGATGTACAGCATTATAATTCCACATCTGTGTACACAATATTGTGATCACCATCTGAAGTTTAGTTTCCATCTATCACCTTAAAATTGCACCATCGTCATTCTTAAAGAGAGAAGTATGGCAGCTGACTCGACAAATGAGCTAGGAGATACTTAAAGCTGTTGCTAGAGTCCTAGTAAGAGAGGATAAGGGTGTGGCAGTGGCAGAAGAGACACAGATCTGAAAGATATCCAAGGAGACAGAATTGATAGGATTTGGTGATTGAATATCTCAGGGTAAAATATGAGGCAATTTAATATTTTAACTCTCCAGATGCCTAAGAAATATTTTATGTTGGGGAGTTCACATATTTAAGTATTTTTCCTGATTAATAAGTACTACATGATCTTTAGAAAATGCGGTAAAGTATAAAGAAGACAATAAAAAACATCTACTATTTCAGCACAAAGTTAATAACCACTGTCTGCATTTTGAGTGGATATCCATCATTCTTTTAAAATACATCTTGAAAAGAGATCTTAAGGGTTCTGTCTCCACCAGGAATGCAGTCTCATGAACTGCATTCCTATATTGAATTTTATTTTGAACCCAAATATTCAATTTTGAAAAAACTATGGGCTCAATCACTTTAAAAAAATCAAGTTAACTAGATATATGGATAGGTATATGAAGAAGGAACTTATTGCTTGGACATGAGTAAGTAGCAGTGATGACACCCAGGACATGCCCTCATTAGTACCAGAGTCTTACAGAGGTCACCTGCCTAGTTACTGAGGGACAATTCCAAGTTCAGCTTGATTAATCCAAGTTCAATTCATTCATTGTGCTGTGCCCTGCAGGAAGACAACACCGCAGTCATCACCTATCAGCTCCGAAAGGTTTTAAAAGGAGTATTAATTATTTTGGTATTATTATATTTGAACCCGAGGTTTGTGTAAACCTGTGCTCATAAACTAGGTAAGAGAAACACGTTCTGAGGTCCAGGAATTGTTCATTAAAAATACCTTATCAGAGGCTCTTCCTAATAGAGAACGGGGAGGAAAATTTTAATAAGAAAAAAATGTATGTATGTATATATGCATGTATATATGTACGCTTGTAGAGTTTAGACCACAGAAGCAGGATGATTTAGAGGAGGCCTGTCTGTATAAAAGCTCAAAGAATGGAAAGTCCCAGGAGAAGAGCGAGGGACCTCAAAGATGGACAAATATAGCCGCTGTGGCGGCAGCCATAAGGAAAGTAGACCGGCCTTCCAGTTACCTGGTGAAGATGGGGCGGCTGGTCGCCAGCTCCCGGCTACTACCCTGGCGGACGCGCGGAGTATTTCCTGCATAGCTTCCTAGGAACTTACTCTTGCACCCAAGGCGGTGCTCAGAGGGGAATGAGGGAGGAAAGTGCTCGCTTTCCACTCCGGAATGAAAAGTTAGAGAGTCAAACATGATTTACAACCAAGAGGAAAATCAATATCTCCTGCAAGCTTGGAATGGGGGCAGGGTGTTTACTTCGGGCGACCACAGGGCAGAAGGTGGGAGAATTATGCTCTAGGTTTTTCCCACCAAACCCACAAACAGATTCCCAATTTCTCCAGAAGCCCAGGATCACCCCTCTCCGCTCCGTCGTTCACCCAGTAGTCTTCTATTGCAAATGTCAAATGGTCTAGGTCTGGCCCGGGTTCGGAGGTTGAACTGCTTTCAAGCTCCAGTTCTTAGTTGCAGCGGATTTCGTGGGGTCCAGGGGGTGGCGGGGAGTACTATTTGGCAGGGGCCACGTCACGCTGCCACGCTTTTCATGAGTAACTCGCTAGTCGAGGTGAGGGAGCGGCACAGGGGGTCACTCACTGGAAGGAAACCAAGCAAACACTGCGCGTTTTGAAAGCTCACTAGGAATGAGCATCAAGGGCAGATCTCAAATCCTCCCAGTTCCACTCGCGGGATTTGGGGGACTTACCCAGCCGGCCCGAACCGGGGCCCGAGCACCCCAACGACTCGGGCCCGCCGGCTCCAGTGGGCCGGAGTTTGCAGACTTGGAGCTCAGACGGACTCTCCCGGAGTTGGGGTCGTTCATGCCGGACCAATGAGCGCGCGCGGCGGAGGGCTCGGCTACCGCCCCCCACACTCCCCGACCGCTGATTGGCTCGGCAGCCCGCAAGGCCCAGCTGGCCGGCAGTGGCTGCTGGCTGCTGCGAGTGCCCGGCGCGAGTGGGAGTGGCGCGCGCGCCCCCAGTCGCCCCCCGCCGCTCCCCGCCGCGCCCCCCCCCCCCCCCGGCTCCTTACTCCTCCCTCCCTTGCACTCCTCGGCTCCGGCCGCGCGCTGGCGGGGCTCCGCATTGCACACTCTGGGGGCGCCGCAGTGTTCGTGGGATGGGGCAGCGGGCTGCCGCTGGCTGCCGGAATCCGCGCGCAGCCCGGGTGAGTAGAGCTGGGCTCCTGGGAGAACGCAAAAGGAAATGGGCTTGGTGGCTGCGGCCGGAGCGAAAGCGGGGCCTGCGCCGATTTGGGAGTGGGCTGCGTCCCGGAACTACCCAGGGCTATGGTAGAGCCCCTGGGGGCCGGCGGAGCTGAGATCCTGGCTTCTGCTTTTCGTTCCGGTGTTTTACCCCCCAAATCGGCAGCGGGTACCACGCATAGCTTGGGCAGGGCTAGAGGGGCGTGTGTGTGTGTGTGTGTGTGTGTGTGTGTGTGTGTGTGTACGCGCGCGCGCGCGCGTGTAGTACTGGCGTGCAAAGGGTGCTATGGAAATGTCAGGAGCTGCCAAGTTCAGCTCTGGAAGACTCTTTCCCGAGAGTAATTGAGCACCTTCGCAGGACCAAGTGTACGTCCACCGGTAACTCCAGCCAGAGGGAGTTCCTAGGCGATGTGCAGTCGCTGCGCCCCACATGTTGCTCCCTGGCGGGCAGAGTCAGGTGGGGGACCCGGGCGGCCACCAAGACCAGGTTGCGCCCACCTAGACCCGCTGCCCAAGGTACGGCGAACTGGGGTGCCTCCAACTCTAAGGAGAACACGTTAGGCCCTCCGACCACCCACCCGGGCTACAACCGAGGGGCCAGTTCACGCACGGAGCCAGGGTATCGCCCCGGCTTGACTTGGCTACCTTTCTCTGGGAACAACAGATGCACATTTGGCTAAAGAGTCTCCTGCTGCCTTAAGTTCTCTATTGGCCTGTTTGACTCCCACCCACCGCAGTCTCACCAGCTCTCCTCCACCCCCACCACCCGCCCAGAGTATAGACCAGATTCCTAGAGATTCGAAACTTGATGTTTCAATGTGATTGCTTCGCTTGTGATCCCTGGCATTCCTAAGCGTCAAAATCATTTGCCGTTTCATAGGGGACGCTAAGACTTGTTATGATAAGGGGGTAGGGGAGGCTGTTGGGAGGGAGCAGATCTTTGGTAGTAGAATAGCATTGACCTCCCAGAGCACACGACGGAAGCATGTTAAGTTTCTCTCTCTAGTAACCTACTCAAGGTGTGACCTCCAAAATTCAATTTTCTTTGTGGGAGACGAGGGAGTTAAGATTCTCTGGAGGGAAGCTTATTTCTTGTTAAATTGACTTACGGTGACATACACTCTGTTCTGCTATGCTCTGGCCAGCCATTGCAGATGCCATGATATTATTAGAGCAATTCCCTTAAAGCCATTACATTTTCTTTAGAGTGAGAGGAACTCAGAGGTAACTGCTAAATATTTTGACTTTGCACCTTATTTCTTAGAAGACATTAATGGTTACTGTATATGTGCTCACCTGGACAAGTTTGCAAAAGATATTTGTGCGATCGTCCATGAAATGGCTTAATACACATTTATGTTAAACCCATTTAAATGTAAAACATCTATCTGTTTTCAATTTTAGTTTCCACCTTGACCAAAGGCACCAGGCGGAAACAGGACTTGAAAAAGGCTTTCTTGTTTAAACAGAGGTTTTACAGAACTCTAGTCCAGAGAGCACAGTAAGCTTTCTGCACTTGTAGGCACACAAAGGCTATTAAAAATTGTGAATTGGTTCTTTGGGTTAAGAAATGCTTCCAAAACAAGTAGATATGATTCATGGCTCTACTTTTTGAATTTGTTGACTGTCTTTGTAAAATGAATGTTCACAGCACGGAATGCATGAATGGAGTGACTAGCAAATAATGCCAAGTAAACAGCCATGCCATACACTGCCTGCATCATGCTGTACAGTTTACATTGACATGTTGAGATATATTATTGAAAAGTCTGGTGGAAGTCATATTTTTATCACCCCCATTTTACAGGTGGAGCCATTGAGCTTCTCAGAGATTAAGTGACTTTTCCAAGATGGATAGCAGAGTTCCGGTCAAGTGTTTCTCTAATTGTTTTTCCTCCCTTCTCCCTTGCTTCCTCTCACCATGCCTTCCTTCATGCTGGGCTACATCCTTGATTTTTTTGACTTCTAGTTCCAGCACTTCTTTTTACTATTCAACTCATGTTCAGGACAGTTATGAACTATTCCCAAAAGGCTTTGCTTTCCGCTAGCTGTCACTTCACTATCAGTAAGGTGAGGGCTATTAAAGATTTGAGGAGAAAGCTAATGATGGTTTTAAGGAACCACCCCTTATGAAGGGTGTATTATTCTTGTTAAAATATTGTTAAATATACAAGTAATGAAAACTCTTAAAATGATGTCCTAATGGTAGTGTTTCAGGAAAAACAGGTAACCAGTAGTGGCAGAAACGTTTGAGAAATATATTCTTCTTTATAAGCTAAAACTCCTCATAATTCTATAGAAAATTTTAATGAATAATGAATACTTGATCAGTATAATTTTTATTTTTATAAAAAATTGACAAAACATTACTTCAATAAGTTTAATGACATTGGAAAGAAACACCTCTCATTGAAAGTTCTGAAATCCTTATTAACTACCATACAAATGCAGAAGCAATTGAATAAAGAAAAATCATGTTTTTACTTGCAGAGCTAGCAATAAGGAGCCTACAGATATCTGCCTGTCCAATTATTCATTAAAAACTCATTGTTTGCAAATATTTTCTTAGAAAATGATTGCTTGCAATATTTATTTGTAATATTTCATAATATTAAGATGAATAGAATTAATTTTGTCTGCATTGCTGTAGATGAGTTGGCTAATATTAAATCCTGGTTAAGTATGTGGGCTTTAGGTTCAAGTTCTGGTTTTACATATGCCAACTGTGGTACTTCGGAAGGAACCTCTCTCTGCTTCACTTACCTTATGTGTAAGGCATACATAATAATGGCATCTACCTTGTACAGTTTTTTAATTTATTCATGCAGCAACATTTAGTGATTACCATCTATGTACCAACATTGCTCTGAATTTAGGGATACATGAGCAGTGTGTGTGTGTGTGTGTGTGTGTGTGTACACGTGTGTGTATCTGTACACCCACATATAGTAAATATTGTATATTTCAATTCAATAAAATATTTTAACAGGAGAGGGGACTGCAAAGAAGTTCATAGTCAGTTTTGTAAAGGGGTATTCAATGCAGGCATGTAGACATGTTAGGGAAAAAGAAATACTTAGAAAAACCAAATTACCTGCACAAAAGCAGGAAGTATATGAATTACTCTATGGCAACTCAAATGTGATAAGAAAAATAAAGCTCTTTAAGCTCTTTATAACACTAAATGTACAGAAAAAAATAAAACAAAGAAAACAAATGCTTATTTAAATAAATGTAATGAAAAAAGGAATATTTGAAAGGTAAAGTTATGAAATTGAGTCCATGAAATATGACAGGCACGCTAAATATGAGATAGCCAAACCTGAATTTGAAAAGATCCTTGCAATGGATTCCTGTAACAATAATGAAAGAGTCTTAAGTACTGTGAAAAGAGAATTGAGGAAGCATTTGCCTTTCATGGTACTAAACATATACACAGAGATTTAAAAAAAGAATACAATGCTCAGGATATTCCAGCTCTGATCAACGGGCTGGATACGAAATAACCAAGACCAGATGACCATCACCTCTGTGCTGAAGAACCTTAGTGTTTAAGTGACAGGTCTCAGGAATTAACTAGTAGTCTTGGGGTGCTTCTCTCAGTAGAAGAGTTTCAGTGATGACCTTGAAGCTATCAAACTAGATCCATGTCCCTGTGGACAATGGGCAGATCAGTATTCAAGATAAACAAAGATTATAGCAAATATTGTTTAGTTTGGAGAAAGTGAAAATAATGTATTAGAATAAAGGAGGAAATATTTGGCTAACATGTCACAAAAACGTGATATTTTAAATTTTCAAAAAGCCCCATGAGGTTTAAAATCCAGGGAAGCAGTTTGGGAATGGTTTTATTAAACTTTTATAAATGTTTGCAGATGGTATGTAGTTCTTATGGGTTAGTAAAAGCCAAGTGGATAACTTTGAACCATGGGAATGACTTAAAAGACAACCTAAATGGGGAGAAAAATAATAGAAGATTCAAGTCAAAATGGAAGATTGAAAATAAGTGTACTTGGGAAAAGCTATCGAAGTACGTTTGTTTATAGGAAATGGTTTTAAATTCTATTCCCATTGGCAATCAACTTAGCAGGGTGATATTCTCTCTGTTCTCTAAAAAAAAAGTGTGCCTGTGAAGTCAAGTCAATATTTAAAAAAAAGATAGAATATGAAAGTCTCTATTAGTGTGATACTACCTTAAAAAAAAGTGTAGTTGAGTAAGTTTATACAAATCCTATCTGTTCATCTATCATTATAGAAAAAATGCACCAACATATTAACTGGGTATTATGGAATTGTAAGAGATTTTGTTATCTTCTTTTATTTAAGTATTTTGCAAATTTTCTAAGAACTTGTACTTATAAGCAAAGGATATAGTATTAAAACCCCACATTTTATGTAGCCTTATAAGAAAGGCTTCTGTAAATCTTTTTGAAAAACTTGCCCATATTTCCCCTGAATTCTCAGCATATGAAAGGATACATGTTTGAATTTTTTTTTTTTTGTATTTGGTATAAGGAAAAATACAGCTGAAAGTGAACACATATTTTCCTTAGCTAGCGAGAACTAGAAAATCAATGGGAATTCCATTTTTTGTTGTAACTATCAGAATATGAAGAACCACATTAAGGAAGCAAGGACCAAGTTGAGTCCTCTCTAGTCGCTAAGTCCAATGAGGTCAGGAATCAAGTCTATCATTTTTCCTTTTGACTCCACAGTGTTTAGCTTGGTGTCTGACACATACCGGTCTCCCACTAAATATTGTTGAATGTTTTGAATTGAATGCAAACATATGAAAACTCCCATAGACAAACATTTGAAATAATCATTTATCCACTGAAGTGGTATGATTCATTCAAGTATTAATTATGATCTGTATGTCATACTGGCATTACTTTTACCTTATAAACCCTGGGCCACAAAAATGGTTTGTGTTTGCCATCTAGGATTCTCTGGCTTATTCTCAACTTTTGTCCCAGATCCTGCCACTTGCATCCATCTCTTGCAGTTACTGTGGTTTTGGATTGGGATTTTGTTTCCTTCCTTGTTGCTGGATTTTACTTTTCTCTCAGACCTAGGCTTGGCTTCCACACCTTCCTTCCCTGCTTTGAAACTGGTGTTTGTATTCCCAGTTATCCCTGGCCCTTTCTGGTAAGCTAGAATCTTTGCAAGGGAGGACTGTATATTCCAAACTATTAAGTATTAACAATCGAATATTAACATAGATTCCTGGGAGAAACCAGAGAGTCATTGTATATTGTTATCCAACATCAGCATAATAAGGTGAAGTGCTGAAAATATTCAATAATATATTTGGTTTCTCTGAAAGAATCTTAATGGAAGAGCAGATATTCTTATCTTGTTTATATAACATCCGGGACATATGCAACTACATATGACTCATTATCATTCCTCAAGAAAGACAGATATGAGGGAATCAGATAAGTGCCCTCAAATGATTAAGCTGGTGCCCAGTGAGTGAAGACTTGGGGGGAGGGGGCGTGGCTATTATTTAATGATAGAATAGAAAAAAACAAGAGTTCTGCCTTGGAAAGGTAAAAGGCTCAGGAGATAGAATCCTTGTTTATATATTTTGAAGTTTACTGCAGTGCCTATTAGAGACTCTCTTTAGATCTACCAATCCAATTCCAAGACTACAGTTGGTCACCCATAGCCCCAGTGTAAATGGATTGCCACTAGGTGTTGCTTTGTGGGAATCCTTATAACAGTCCATGCAGGATAGCTCTGGTGTGAACAGACGAGAGTCACATTGAACAGGTGCATTCTGACGTAAAATGTTCATGCACCCAGGAGCCATACTTCTTATGGCAACTCCATAGAAAACGCTTCTAGGATCCCATAAAGGAAGTGCCTAGTTTCCAGAATCATGACCCTCAGAAATGCTGCAGGTATGATGTGCCCATCAGGTAATTTCAGTTTTCTTTCAGTCCACCAACTTGGGGATATAGTTATAACTAGTAATGTAGTACTTGTCATGTTTACCCTTATCAGACTGCTACAAAAGAAGAGCTAGACGGATACCAGAAGTCAAATTCTCATGCACAGCTCCAAATAGAATGAATGTGGATTATTTTTCATGAAGATAAAAAACTAGAACTAGAATACATCTGTTGATATTTGAAAGCAAGGGATTTTAGACAGAAAGCACAGTAAGTCCTCACTTAATGCTGATAGGACACTGTGATTTTAAACAAAATGAGTAATGAAAGAAGTTCCTCAAAAAAAGTTGTTTTCTCCGGTGTTGACCAGGTTTGTTTTTCTCATCAACTTCATAGCAGAACATTATTGAAGGATCTGTTGTAATTAACTTCCTTATCTCCTATCCTGAATTCCCACCTACTTATTGTTATTATCTCTCTCTCTCTCTCTCTCTCTCTCTCTCTCTCTCTCTCTCTCTCTCTCTCTCTCTCTTTTGTTAAGAGGCTCTGTAGGCAAAAATTAAAAATAGGTTAAAATGTTTAGCCGTATGTAGAAATTATCAACATTATGTAAGTCATAGTGGCATTTCTTTTACCTTATAAACCCTGGACCACATAATGAAACATGTGTGAACAAAAGTATTGGGTGCTAAATCTTCATCTTTTGATAGACATCTTAGAAACCATAAATTGTCTTATTGTCTCTGATAATTTTTTTTGAAACTGTAATCGCTGCTTGAATTATCAAAGCAAGTATCTTTAAGTACACCAAATGATGCAACAGCTGTACAGTAATGGGTGTGAATGACAGAATTTAGGTAGAACGTTTTCAAAAATATATTTATTAATATTTTTATGTCCTTTAAAGCAGGAGAAATAAAAATTGCATTATATTCTCATCTCGTTTTTTCCCACTTTCAGTACCAAATAGTATAATAAATTGGCAGATATACACATTCTTTTTTCATCAAGACATCTAGAAATACTAGCTCCTTAATGCTGTTGAAGCAATTTAGATAATGTATACACTTTCTTGCACGTATAATAATAGCATTTATTACCCTCTACTTTTGCTTGTGTGACTCTTCAGCTACAGGATTTTACTTGCTTGTGAAGAATTATGTTAATTTTCCTTTGGCAAAGAGGCTTCATAGAGCAAAGGTTGGACACCTAGGATCTCACTGGTTAATTTTAGTCCCACCAGTTGTCAACTGTGTGACCTTGGAAAAGTTATTTAGTTTTCTCCCGTTTAACTGGTTACCATTAACTAGCTGGCTGACGTTTAACAAGTTAGTCATCCACTGGGCTTCATTTGTTTTAGCTATAAACTCAAGGGGTTGTACTAATTAAACTTTAAATTCCCAGATGAGTAAAAACCAACATTTTTTTTGCCATTTAAAACTACCCATTAATGCTTATCTAATAAAATAATTTTGAGCAACTGAGAGTGTGGCATAGTGTTGGTATTTAGACCAAATTAAGTTAGACAGAGTTCTTGGTTTTTTAAGTGTATGAGATCTGTAATAAATAATTTTAAAGCTCTAGCACCTCTCCCTGGAATTTATTCTTTTCTTGCTATGTAGATCTTCACTGTCCTTTGACTTGGTTATCCATGCAGAATAAGTTTAATTTCTTAGATTTTTTCTATCTTAATGAGAAAAAAATCCACTTTCAAGTCTTCTAAAAAGATTATCACTTAAAAATACTGACTTTAATAAAAATAAAATTCTGCATTTATGTCATGTCGTTCTATACAAGATCAATAGAATGGTATTAGAAGTACATGGTTTTTCTTTAATGTTAAACATCACAGAAGAATTTTCCTTGATGAAATTCTTTTCATTCTTGTTTCCAGTCACCCAGTAGAGTGAATTCAAAGCAACTCTTACAGTAGTTCTCACTTGCTTTTGGTCAGTTTCCTTGGTCAGAAGTGTCCTTCTATCCATTTTTTCCTGTTGACAATCCTTTTTATCCTTCGAGCTCCAGTTTAAATTCAGCCTCCCCTCAAAAGACTTTTCTCTGATTCCTCTAGCACTGTAAATTTTACTTTATTTTATACTGATTTTGTTTTTGCTATTCTAGTGTATTATTTATATAGGCTTAGTTCTCTCTGATGCTGTCATGAGTGTATTATCTTGCACAGAATAAGCTCTCAATAAATATGTTGAATAGAGTTACAAGTATTGTAAAGACAAAGCTGTAAAGACTGGTGAGGGGGAGAAAAATCACAAAAGATTGGTTAGATGGAAGGATAATTTTTTATTTTATGGTACCTGTCACCTAATTTAGCCTCTGGATGTCCATGAAGAACAAACAAATACCACCTTTGTGACCATTCTCCTTAGAGAATGTGATCTTCCCTGCCTTTGCTTCCTAGGAAAACTTTACAAGTATTGAGAGTCCTTAATGAACAGACTCTAAGCTGTTAATCACCATGTCCCAGGACTTGGGAAAATTAGGTATGCCACATCACAGGTGGAAAGAAAAAGCTGACTGTTTCACTCTTTCATACTAAGCTGTACTGTGCTTTTAGAAAGTGCATAGCTGGTGTACTCTGGTGGAACATCCTTTCTAAGGATGCAGGCCACATGTCTCTGGGTTTGAGTACCCCCCGGGTGGAGCTGGGGGTGGGGGGAAGCAGCCAGGGTGAACAACTAAATGGAAATAAAATAAAAAATGCACTTTTCTTCTCTCTCTTCCTGCCTACCTGCCTGCCTACTCACCTTCATTCCTGCTTGTACCTTTCCTTAAAACAAAAACAAAAACAAAAAATATATATAGCTAACAAAAAAATCCAGAAAAATTCAAGGAAGAAAACAGTAATATCCTTTCTCATCACCTAGATTTAGTTTTTCATATGTAGTTTCTTTCTACTTCAATCATATTCTTTTTTCTTTTTCTCTGTGTTATATGGTGGCCACCTAGCTATGTACGTAGTATATGTTCAGTGTGTTTGATTCTTATCCTAAATGAATAGAGGATAATATGTCAAAATAGCTATATATACGTAAAGATTTACAAAGCTCTTCTCTACTTTTGAAAATTTCTTTAGCAAACAATCTCATAGAGGAATACAGCACATGTAGTTAGGACCAGTGCTCTTTAAACAGAGAACTAGGCAAGGCTAGATCTGTTTAATTTCTGCTAGCCAATATTCTTCCTGTTCATTGCTGTAGACTACACTCACAATCAGCTGACTTAAAATGTTTTAAGAGACACCAGGTGAGTTGTGGCTGAATCAGCATCGACTCGACCCAATTCTGAGGAACAACCCATGGTTCATCTTCTCTTGCCAATGATTTTGTTCTTTGGGATAGACCAACCAGGCAAATGAGAATGAACAGGATGGAAAAGATGTTTTTCCCATCAAAGCTTTTCAGAGCTCAGCTTTCTAAATGAAAGGCACTACCTATCAGATAGCATTTTAAAGACAGGTACTGTTTGTAATGATACTTCATTCTCTGCTTGTAACTATCTAGGAGAAACCTTTGCTAGAAGGGGTCATTTTCAATTAGATCTGCAAATTCAAGAGATGTGAGTGCTATTGTACCTATAAGACATTGTAGGTGAGCAGGTGAACTTTTTTTTTTTTTTTCAGCTTTTGGGTAGTCCTGACCTTGTATTAGCGTTTCGGATTGAACCTGGAAAATGGAAAAGAGTACAGATAGGAAGAAACTAAAGACTTACAATAAGAAAAGATTAATTTCTTTACAAATAAAAACAAAACAAAACAAAACCCTTCCAATCCGATTTGATTTCTGTTGTATCCGGAGAATTCCTGAATAAACAGAAATAAATTTCAGAATACAAAGCTATAGCTGTCTTAAATTATCGGTTGTTACTCCACGGTGCCTATCAAAGTCATTGTTGTGTGGTAAGTCACCGTCTCAGTTCTAGACTCTAAAATGTCGCTGTTAAGATGCTTCCCAGAGGGGAAGGAATGAATAGAATGAATAAATCCTAGCTGGTTAACAGCTGCATGTTAGTCAAGTAGGCAAGTAAAAGTTGAGGGAACAGAAGAGTTCAAGGGAACTGGGCCAGACAGAGGAGGCAAGTATTTTATGGTGAGGCCTGGGTGGAAAGGAAAGAGTGTGGGATCTTTGCTTATTTCCCACTTTTTATCTCAACTCTCATCATGCTATTTGCTGAATTATCAGCCATCAATTATTAGCTTCTTAATTACCAGATTCTCACCAAGCCACTTAGCTACTTTGAATGTCAGTTTCTTCATTTTTAAAATGATTGTACACGATCAGCACTTCTAGAGCAGGATCTGCAAGAAGAGACGCTGGTTCTGTAGGATGTTGAAGGAAGGCTAAAGTGGGTGATAGTCAAATATGTTTGGGAAACGATAGGTTCAATCATAGTATTTTTGAATTGCAGGACTTTTCAGAACTTTTAGTAACTGAATGTTCATTCTACATACCCAAAAGGAGATAGACGAGTCAGTGATTCCCAGACTCATTTGACATCGGAACCCATTTTGAAGGCTCATTTTGATGGTCAGTGTTCCTGTGTAGTGTCAGTATTGGGCTAATTGATGTCTTGAGGTCTTTTTAGGCTTTAAATTCAGTGAATCTGCAGTTCAGATTTGTCTCTGTGTTTCTTTTCTAGCTAGCCATATACCTTTTATCTAGAAGAGTTATGGTGTTGTAAATGAACCTTTTCATTTTCCTTAAGGAAAGGTGCAGGCAGAAAAAGTGAAGGTGAGTAGGCAGGCAGGCAGGAAGACAGAGGAGGAAGAAGTACTTTATTTTATTTAGTTGTTCATCTTGGTTGCTTCCCCTGCCTCCCCCCACCCCTTTGGCCAGGGACAGGAATACAGGTCCTTGATGATGTGGACTAAGCCCAGCTGGAGGCCTTGGAATTATCCACTAAGCCACCAAGACATTCTGAGTGTATAAACCTTTAGATCAAAAAATGCTCTGTTAGAAAACCCTGCATCTTCTTTAAAAGAGCACATTGAGATAATGCAAATCTGCAAGTCATGCATTTTTCCCTTTGCTTTTGTGTTTTAGTCTACATAAAGTCACAGGCAGTTGAACACAAATAATGAATTTCCCAAACACACCTACACACACACACAGTATACAAAAATTGAAACATTTATATTAATAGAGGGGATAATATTTCAGAAAATAATTTATAAAAGACTTAGATTTTATTGTGACAAATGCATTTCTGAGCAAAACAGCAATTAATCACAGAGCTAGAACATAAAGATGAAAGACAAATACTGAATAAATATAAAACATGTACTGTTCCAGCCTTCGTCTTCAGGGTTATAGAAAGTGTTTAGCACTCCTGGCCCCACCAACACCAATCTTGGGCTCCTGGCAGGTTCACTCTTTCTTGATGGGAAGCTGGTAAAAGCTGGGTGTTGGGGGAGGGGGCAGAGGCAGGTATAGGCATCCAGGACCTAGCATGGTGAGTCAGGATTGCTCCTCTTTCTCCTGAAATCATCTCCCTTCCAGAGGCTGTTGGGGTTGGGGAATACAGGGTGGTAATCTGAAATCTGTTGATTTAGAGAGAAAGGTGTCACATTGGTTGTTTTTTGTTTGTTTCTTATGTTTAAATGTTCTAGTTTATCTGGCAATATAGTGGATAAATAGTAATGTACTAAGACTAAGTTTAAGGTAGATGCAATGCAATCACAATAATTTGCTGTAGACTAAATATGCAACCTAAAATACTCAAACTAGTGTCTGATTATGAGGCTTACTTTTCTTTCTTTTTTTTTTTAATTATGTTTTTTTATATCACTTTACTTTGTAAAGTCCTTGAAGTTAACCTAAATCTGCAGGTACGCTATAGCAGACAATTTATTGTGGGCCATGAGTTTGGTTTTCTTTTCTTTTTTTAGCGTATAATTATTTTTATTTCTATTCATTTTTTAATATTGCCATTGTATCTCAACCTGTGAATCACACTACACCCTCCCCCAAAGTTCCAGTGGCCTTTCCTGCCACCTTTACCCCTCTTTCCATTCCCCCTCACACTCCCCTAGCAGCCATCTTCTTGTGTCCTGAGAAATTTTACTGGGGTTTTTATCTTTTTGTTTAATTTCAGTATATTCCACATATGAGTGAAACCATCCTATACTTCCCTTTTTCTTTCTGATTTATTTCACTTAACATGACTTTCTTTTAAAGAGATAATTTATTTGGTAATGCTAGGGTCCAAAAGCCAAACTGATGATAATTTCCTTTTTTTCAATTAAATTAAATTTACATGTTACCCTATTTCTAAGGTTCAGTTGTCTCTTCACTCTGCTCTCCTTATTTAACATTTTAAAGAACGATTGTCAAATACTATGTTATTTAAATTCAAGCACATCTCCAATGAAGCATTGATATTCTTCTTTGTTTTTTCTTGTGTTGTGATAAAATTGGGATTTGTTATATATAATTAATTATACTTTTGACCTCTATATGGCATTTTGAAATTTGGTGATTAATTGATAATTATGTTTCCCCAAGTCATAAAAGATTTATTATTTGGTTTTGATTTAAAGGCCCTTGCCTGCTTGAGTTGTCTTGATGAGAAGTCCTAGCGGCACTGTGTACCAGTTTTTGAATCCAGCTCTCTCAGTTTTAGAGGCCACCTCGAACATATGATCAGCAGCTTAGTTCATCCCTCATCAAAAACCCTGGAACAGAGCAGACACTTAGTACATGTTTGATGCAGAGAGACTGCTCTCACACAGGGTGAGCTGAATAAATGAACAGATTAATGAGCAGTACTTTCTATAACTGATATCATAGTCATGCCAGTAATGTAACCATTACCTGGTACACAACACTGTTTCTTATCAATTAAAAGTAATTGTTTAATAATCCACACACATGATGATAATAAGTTAACTAATGCTTATTTTTCTGTTTTTGAAGAGGTACTTGCAACCTTACCAGAATTCTACTTACAAATTTTGGTCTAGATTTCATAACACAGAATGGATGTATTCCTGTCATTGGTTCTGTACTGCAGCAGCTCTGTGAAGTTTTGAAGAGAAGAGAACTGAGTCCTCTTGTGTAGAACTGAGAGTTCTTTTGGGTCTGAACCTAAGTGCCGTCAGGCCACGAGATAGGGTTTGTTTGGGTGTGTTTCCAGCCTTCCACCTTTGGAATGCTCAGTCATTTTATGGATGAAGGATTTCCGTATGGCTTTCTGCACGAACTTCAAATAATCTTCTGTGAAAAAGACTCTGGTTTGCATTTGATCTGTACTTGATTGTTGATGTTTTGTAGGCAACACTCTGGATGTGCAGAAACTTTGAGACTGCCTAGCCATTTCTCAGACTTATTGAATAGTAAGTCTCCTTTAGTGACAGAATATACTTCCTTTTCATTTCAAATAGGGGAAGGGAAAGGCGCCTCCTTTCTCTGTGGCCTTCCACTCAATTTCCATAACTCCCTGACAATGCATCCAGGTCACTACCAGCGATTATCACTTAGCAGAGAAGAGTTGATTTATTAAGAGCGCCTGCCCATTTTGATAATTAGCCTAGTGACAGAAGAACTCAAATGATTTGTTTGGGGGCTTGCATTGAAGTCGGTTGTATCTGTAGTCATTTTGTCCAATAAGTGACAGTATTTAGGTTTTCTTCCCATCTTTTTTTGCAGTTGTTTATGTCATATTTTTGGCAGCACTTAAGATGATTTTTAAAATTGTTCTATGAATACTATGATGTTAAATTTAAATAGCTTTGAGATATTTTAAAGTAATCTTTTAACACTGCATTAACATTGTCTGCATTTAACATGGCCAACAATTTGAATGACCTAACATTTTACATTTGCCAATGCAAACATAGCAGTAATCAGACAACAGGTACTTTATTTCTGGGCCCTCTTCAGGGCATCTTTCCTCAGGGAATTGGAATTAAATTCTATATTTTTTTCTTTCAATCACATGTTAGGTGAAAACACAACGGTGAATGAAACAGGGAAACCTCCTTGGAGATAAAGTGGTAAATAAGACTCATAGAAATTTTTGTTTTTACAATGTTTACATTCTAGAGAGGTGGAAGCAGATAAGTAAATATGCAGTATTTTAGATGGTGACAGATATCTAAATGTGTATTAATTTTCTATGGTGAAGCTAATGTGGGTAGAGGAAGAGGAGATGTCAAAGCTGGGCAGAGGCAGTTGGTAACTTTAAATATGGTGGTTATGGAAGACCCCACTGTGTGAAGGTGTCACAGCAGAGATCCATGGGGACCTACCTTTACAGAAAGAGCCTTCCAGGCAGAAATTCAAAGAGGCTGCAGTGGCATCATCCCCACTTCTTCTCAAAACAGCAAGGAAACAATAACTTGAATGGAATAAGCCAGGGAGAAGGCAATCCTTCTTGTAGGGCTTTAGAGATTATTGCACAGATTTTGACTTCCTT